>LBFM01005725.1:0-30456 GCA_000988765.1 Achipteria coleoptrata | reverse complement strand
TTAATAGTGTTAATGGCATTAATGGGTAAACTTTCCCGTCAGACCACTCAAACCGATTTGATTTAGTCTTTGGGATGGATTAAGTTTTTGTCTGCGCTCTCTTTTAACTAGAGATCTATTAGACCTAACATTTGGTTCTTTAGGTTTAATGGAGTCTTCATATTCTTGTTGGTCAACCCATTGAATCTCACCATTTTGTTCACAATTAAATTCAAACTTAACCCGAAGTCTTTCCAATAAAGTCATTCCTCTGTAAATATCGCCAAATTTTAGGGGCGGAAAATCGACTCTAACATCAAATTCATTTTTATGCTTGAGTTGAACCCAGGGATGTCTTTTGATTTCTTTTATTGTTATCCTTTCTTTGAAATTAATATTCAATATATTTTTCAACAAATTTAAGAGCTGTCTGTCCTTTTCTATCAGATTTGGATACTGAAGATGTTTATACGATTCCTTCTCAAAAATGTCTTCATTATTGTTGAAGAAAGGATAAGATCCGGACACCATTTTAAACAGAACGACACCACTCGACCAGATATCAAATTTACTGCCGCTATAGTTATCATCCAAAATATCTGGGGGTCGGTATAAAGTGGTTCCTGAGTATCCACTTATGAAATCGTCTTCAGCGAACAGATCCGACACATAACTGACACCAAAATCAGCGATTTTAATCACATGAGAATTATCTATCAGTAGATTATCTTCTTTGATATCGCGATGGTATATACCCTTTGAGTGTAAATATTTGAGTCCATCTATGAGTTGGTAAAAGTAATGGTGTGTTTGCCAAATGGGAAGTCTATGGTCGGGTGAGACCTCTATTATATCGGTGAGAATTCCGGCGCAATACTCCATAATTATATATATCTTTTTATCGGTTGAAAATCTGTCAATCATTTTCATCACATTTTTGTGATTCATTTTAGAAACCAATTCTATTTCTTTGTCGACATTTAATCTATTTTTTCGGATAAATTGTTTTTTCATGATTTTGACGGCATATCTCTTTAGTGATTTCTTATCAATACATTCCCTAACCTTCGCATAAGAACCGGAACCCAAAATTTCTCCTTTTATATACTTTTCATTGAGTTCTTTGTATTTAATCTTTTTTTTAATATTAATTTTTTCTTCGGGACCTATTTCTATAATGTTAATCGTATCGTTATCACTGTTATCATTAGAGGTACTGGCGGTGGCACTGGCGGTGGCACTGGCGGTGGCACTCCACTCGTTTTGTTTCATTTTATATCACAAAATTAGAAATAAATACACTTTTTCTAATCCTAGGAATAAAAATAATTAATTTTATTTGAATTTTTGGTTTAAATCGAAACAATTAAAAAACATTGAAATCAATGATTATTTCGGTTGAGTTTTATTTGGTTTTCAAAAAATAAGTAAATATTTGAAATTAAATTATAAAACAGAAAACTTTATTTCTTTTAAATTAAAACATTAAATGATTTTAATTATTATTTTGAATCCAATCATAAATCATATCCAAACCCAGTCCTGTAATAGAACTTGAGTTTAAAACTTGAATTTTTTGATTGGGAACAGAATTAATCAATTCATCGATCATTAAAAAATATTTTATCTCTTCTTTACTGGAACTGCAAGTGATGTCTGATTTATTTAAAACAATAAGAATTGGTTTAATATTTTTAACATTAGAGTCGAAAAGCATTTTGAATAAAGCAATACAAGAATCGCCTATTTTTGACAAATTAGTCGAATCGATGACATAAATGATTGAATTACAGTCCAAATAGTATTGATTCCAAATGTCAGCCATAGAGCCACCAATTTCTTGAACTAATAGTGTTTTAGACTTTTCTTTAATGAATATAATATTTGTTCCGACGGTTGTGACCGTCGATGGGATATCCCTATAGTTTTCTATTTGAATATTTCTATTTTGAAGTCTTTTCAATAATAATGATTTTCCCGAACCGATAGGACCGACACATAAAATCATTTTCTAAACACTTGAGAACTGAATATAATTGAAATGATTTTAATTTTAAAGATATTCGATATTCAGATCAGAAAATGTTTTGTAAATTAACTCAATATTTGCTTTCAATGAATCCAAATATTGTTTAATAGTTCCAAAAAGTATGTTCTCATCGATTGTGTCCTTATTTGAGGACAAATACTTCAAAAGAGAAGATCTATTGGGAGCTGACAACAGGCATAAGGAGCAGATCTGTTGGACAAACCAATTGTGATATTTCTTCAGTGACTTATCGTATGCTTCAGAAAAATAATGGTTCAGATCTTCACTTCTTTTGTTTTCTTCGAAGTCTAACAAAAGGAGAGATAAAAATATGAGATTATAATTGAGAGCTCGAGTCAACCAAATGAGAGCATCGGTTCCCAAATGAAAGTCACTTTCAGAAAGAGTTTGTTTTTCGGTTCTCAATATTTGGTCCAAATATTTATAGTTTTGTCGATCGCTTTCATATATTTTCATCAATTTATCGATATTTCCATTCATATCATGTCTGACAGGAATAAAGGCTTTTCCCAACAGTTCCACGAATTGTACCACACTTTTAGACGCATTCAAGAAATCAATGGTTTCGATGGCATTGGAATCAACTTTTGGGAAATCAATACAACTCTCGAAGAAATCTTTGTTTTCACCATTTCTTGAATTCATAACAAAAATTACAAAAATTAAAATCAAAACTTAGTTAAAGATTAAAAATAAAATGGTTTTCAAACAAATGGTAAATAACAACAAAAATCAAAAACAGATAAAATGTTTGAAAAAATGACAAAACATTTGTTGTCATAACAAACATGTGATTCAATACTTTGTTTTTGTTTTGATTTTATGTCTCTTTAATTGATTGAAAAATTTTGAGGTTTAAATAAAAGAGTAATAATTTATTTTAACTAAATTTCATTAATTTATTTATAATTTTATTAATAATTATTATTTTAGTGCCAAAAATAAAAACCGAATATCTATTACTGACCGGATTTTGTGGGCTTTTGATCGGTTGGTGGAAATTACAATCTTATGGTAATTTAGCGCAAAATATGAGCCAAACACATATTTATCTTATCATTTGTTTTGTCAATAGTTCCCGAACACCAGAGGACTGATCTCAAAATGATTAATACAATTAAAGAAAAAGTATCTAAAAATTAGCCAAAAATGACTTCAAAATACTATCAGATTCTCAATGATTTGATTTCTCATTAAAAACACTTTTCATTTCAATTGTAGTGAAAATCTGTTTAATCATTAGATTCGCAATTATTTTGATTTTCAAATAATTATTTTGTTTTGAAAAAAATATAATTTTTAATAAATGATAAAAATTTTAGAATAAAGTTATTAAAAACATTAATAAATAGTGTGAACATTAAAATCATTAAAACATTTGTTATATTATTATTATATAATATATGATAAATAAATGTATTAACTATTCTTTAGTTGTTGTTCTGATTTAATATTTTTTAAAACTGAAATTAAGTTATTTAATCCGAAGATATATCCGCCGTCGGGTCCTCTGTTGTTAGTATTGTGGACAGTCATGAATTGATGGGTGGAATGAGCGAAATCAATCATTCGTATGTCCACTAAATTTGAGTTATTTTTGATGTCAAATCGATCGGCATTTCCCTCATAGAGAATAAGTAGAGAACTGGTGTAGAATCTGAAAGTATCCAATTGTTTCACTACTGATAATAACTTTTCTAACTTTTCGACTAAAAGTCCAATTAATCCAGTTTTGGACGGATTTTCAATTTGTAAAAACACTTTAAGAGTATTGAGTAATCCGTCGACAGTTAGAGTTCTGCCATAATATTTGTTGTGACAAATAAATCGATCCAATTGTTTGTTATAAACCTTTAAAATTAGTTTTAAAAATATTTTCTTATTAAGTGATGTCTCACCTGAACCCCAGTTATTCTAAGGCCGAGAGCACCGGACGTTGTTTTAGCCACTTTTAGTGTATGGCTACGAATTTTAGTCTCATTGGCGCTGTCGTCATACTGACGGGTCCCCATTTTTAAGTCCATAACACATGGAAACCGAAATCGAAAGGTGAGGTTTTCCAGTAATAGGAATTCTAAAAAATATTTATAAATTTATATCAAATGTTTAATTAATTTGAGGAATGAGTATAAATCACTTCTCTTCTTGTGATTATCGCTTTCTTTTAATGATGAGATAGTTTTAAGAACCCATGGATTGTGTATTTTAGGCACAGAATCGTTCATCTTTTCTGCTAATTGAATGTCAAACGCAGGACTTCCGTCTTCGAAGATATGATTGTCTTCAACATAAGGTAATGATATGTCATTATTTTCTATGAGTATCTCTCCATTAGGTTTACATAATTTAATTCTATATTTAGTTTTCTGTTGAATATTTGTATCACTTTTATAATTATTAGAAACCGGTTTTGCAGTGATTTTAAGATATCCGTCAGAATTCTCGTTAAACTCAACCTCAATAAGTCCTCGAAATTCTGGTACAAATGGCTTCAATTCTTGTGGTAATGTTTGATAAAAAGTGAGTTCTCGAGAGTTAATTGGTTTACATATGGTTTGGTCGAAGACTAATATAGTACTTCTGCCCCCGACCTGATGTATGAATGGCTCCAATGTTATCGAATTTTCTTCATTTAATTGGTTTTCTGCCATTTAAACAAATTCATAAAATGTCTTCAATTCTAAAATTAAAAAAACAAAAATTACTGAAAAAGAAATTCTGTTTTTCCACTTCAAACAAATGTTTGTATTTTCTAACAATTTTTCAAAAAATATGACTTCAATGCCATTAAAAATGGTTTTCTCGTTAACTATAATCTAATAAATTCTAAACATTAGATAATTTGTTTCACAAGAATTTTGATTAAAAGATTAAAAATATTTAAGAATAAAACGTCTTTTTATTATAAATAAAAAGTAAATTTTATATAATCTCTTCTCTTATTATGAATTTTATCGATTTATTTGAATGTAATTTTCGAGACCAGAAATTTCATTGAAATAAAAAAAATTATTCAAAAAATTAATTTTAGCTATAAATCAATGAATTTTATGACATTTGTTTTGCGTCGCATTAATAAACTTTAAATTTTTCGTGAATTGTATTTAGATATCATTTTTTATATATTTATTGTTTTTGTCTTAAAATTAAATGTCATTTATTATTGAAAATAATATTTTTATAGTTAGACATAAAATTCTATATAAAATTCTCAATATATACAGAATTTTTGTATATTCATAAAAATATTGACTAAAATTAATTAAACGCCGAAAATATGTCTAAAAATAATTTGTTTGCTCTCATTTTGTAAATATATGTTTATGTCTCTTAGATACAGAATGATCATGGTAATAAATTAAAAAAGTTTCAACAAAAGTGGCATTCAATGGCTTACCTAACCATAGATTAAAAAAGACTGAATTCACACAAACATTAGATTTATAATTGATTTGTAGATAACATAATTCATAAAAATTTTTATTAGAATTAATATAACCTTAAGTTTAAATAAATATTATTTAATAGTAAACCATAGAATGAAAGCAATAAATATAACCTAATTTTAAATTTTATAAAACTTGTAAAACGTGTTAATAATTCTTCAAATTATAATAAAATTTTTAGTTTTATTGACATTTAATAATAATTTATTTTATTATTAAATTTTCAATTTAATGATCTCTTGTTGTAATCTCTAAAGAGATGAGAATCAAATAAGAGGTCAAAGTTCAAGAAAGACTAATTCAAAGAATAACTACTTCAAGGATCTGATTGAGAACTGGGCTAAAAAGTTAACAGTAATTATGATTTGATTCACATATTTATGTCTTTAGAGTGTTTGCAATGAATATATTGAACACAATTATTAAAAGTGTTTTAAGACCTTTAATGAGAACAGAATAAATGCCAAAACATTTAGACTTTCTTCTAAAGGGAGTTATCATTTGGAGTAGAGGGCTGTGTCAGAGATGTATTGGCAGTGATGGTGATGCCATCCCTACTGATCCCACTCACACTGTCAGTGTAGAAATGGCCGTGTACAAATACCACAAAACAGGATACTATCCAGTATTAGATCTCATTTATTATCATTAATATATATTTTATAATTAAATATTTAGTTTATTTGCTTTTATTATAATTATGTTTTTCATTGGTTTTAAAATTATTTGTTTTTTGAGAATCACTCAAATCGTATAAATAATGAGATTATCTGTGAGTCAAACGTTTAAATAAATATAAACAAAATCTCAATATTTTTCACTTTTCAGCAAATATTTTGATTATTTGTTGAAAATTTAAGTAAAATATTGGAAATTATTATTATTTGTGGTCTAATTTTTGTTTAATAAGTGATTACAAGAGTTGACCACAAATTGTTGGCAAACCAGTGATAAGTGTTGTCTTCAATGGTAAAAGAGAAGCCCAATTCTACCCGTACTTACGATGAGGACGGCTTCAGGAGGAGAGCCGCCTGTCTTTGTGTTAAAGACAAAGACGAAAAAGAAGTATAAATATATCTATTTTTAAATTAACTCTCAATTCGTTTCATTTCTAATGTTTTTAATTATTTTTAAATTTAAATATTGAAAGACAACTGAATCTGATTACAGATATTACTGGTGACCAGCAGTCGCGCCGCCGACCGATGGATTGTTCCCGGTTTGTCTGTTCACTCTTTTTTCTATCAAATGTCTATTAATGTGATATTTATTTTGTCAATAGGAGGAGGTCTGGAGCCAAATGAAGACCCGAGCGCTGCCGCTATCAGAGAGACTATCGAAGAGGCGGGCGTTAAAGGAATTATTCTCAGATGTTTAGGAACTTTTGAAGTCTGTCTTTATTTTTATTTCATTTTATATAAATATTTATTGTTTCAATTAGAACTCTGAGCGAAAGCACAGGACATCTGTATTCATAATGCAAGTGACTGAAGAACTCGAAGAATGGGAAGACTCTCAGAGTAGGCATACATTTGTTACTTAAGAGATAATAAATGAGAATTAAATTTGTTTTTGATTGACGTTTAGGTCGAAAGAGAAATTGGTTTACAATAGAAGAGGCTCTTAAACTGTTGTCTATCCACAAACCGGTTCAGACCACTTATGTTAAGCTCCTTATTAAGAACGACTCCTTTCTGTCGTCGTCGTAGCACTACTTATACACTATATTTCAACACATTTTTCAAACTCTAATTCTTATTGTTTTTTACAATTAAGAGATCTATAATTTACACATAAAAACAAATTCAAAGCAATTCTCTACTCGTCTTTGAATTTCTTTTTAAATGTATTATATTTTACATAATTTTTATCTTTCGATCCATACCTTCGAAGAAGAAAAGAGGAAATCAATTGATTGCAACAAAAAGACATAATATTTAATAAATTTTTAAGAATCTAATCGTGAATTGAAAATATTCTTAATCTAAATCTTAATAATTGGATCTTATTTTTGTTGACAAATACAGCACAACATATAATAACTGTATTACTGAATGTATAAATCAAATAATTTGTTATCAAATGATATTTAATTAATTGATAACTTGTCTCAAAGTTTTATAATATCAATGATCTGGTCATATATTAATCGGAAAATACCATAAACACAGTTTAAGAGTCTATTATAGATTATTTGTTATCACATCTTATGTTTACGTTTTATTTTAATCTATACTTAAAATTTATTTTACACTATTTTTTCTCTTCTTTTAAACTCTTATTTTTAAATATTATTTTAAACAGAAATATATATAATTTTCATGTTTTTATCATAAAATTATCTGTCAATTGGTTTGAATTTTGAAATTTTGTTTCATTTGATTTGTAAAACAGTCTCAGAATTCATAATAATTTTTTCTGACATCAGTTTCATTGAATTAAATACATTTATTGTGAACAACAGGACTGAGAGCTTATATTTATGTTTTAAACAGTGTTTTATTTGGAATTTTTTAGATTAACTTTAGTTGAGATTTGATTATTAATAATAATTAATTAAAAATAATGTAATGAATTTAATTACAACTTTTATGAAAC
The DNA here is from genome assembly GCA_000988765.1 of Achipteria coleoptrata. Classification (NCBI taxonomy): domain Eukaryota; kingdom Metazoa; phylum Arthropoda; class Arachnida; order Sarcoptiformes; family Achipteriidae; genus Achipteria; species Achipteria coleoptrata. The sequence goes on along the minus strand of LBFM01005725.1, from coordinate 22,383 downwards.
TAAGAATTGTTGATAAAATATAATTGTTTTTAAGTTAAATCATGAAAAATGCTATAAATGTGTTAAAAGATTGTTCATTAAATTCATTAACCGCTCAATTCTTTTCTGTGAAATTTTTATTTCAAACAAATAATTAAATCAATTCTTTGCGAATAATTTGTATTTGTTTTTAAATTCAGATAAAGTATTAAGTATTTTAGGAATTCGTTATATTTACTGATTTCTAATTAGTATTTTATACCCTTTTAAACACATTTACAGTTTTGATAATAATTACAATTTGAACAAAAAATGCCACAATTAATGATTTAAAAACTATACAAATTCAAGGACATCCTTTTAATAAACTCTAATCTCCCTACAATGTAACCCAGTATTTCACTATAGTATAGCAAATTTAGCAAGTTTATTTTTAATATTTCTTAACAATAAATTTAAATTAAAACAAATAATTGGATTTTCGAACCTAATTATCGCCATTAAATTATTTGTATAACTAATAATTATCAAGGTTAACTTGTCTCCAACTTTTTAAACTCATATTAGATGATAACTGTTATTGCCCTCCTTAATTTATTTTATTTAACAACTACCACATAAAATTATTATCATATATCAAGATTATAAAGCTTATATAATCATGCTCGTTTTGATGTTCTCAATACACTAAACGCCAATTCAAGTGTTTTAAATAATTTAAAGTTTCTATTTTTCAATTCAAATCCATATAAGAGTTAATAAAATTGGTTAACACTCCAAAAGTAACTATAATTATAAAATTATGAAAATTATATCAGTTCTCAAATTAAATAATAACTTTTTTGGTGATAAGATTTAACAAATTATGTAAATTAATGATTGATTGATACCTCAAATTATTCAATAATTATCCATGCTTAAAAAGTTCCAAAAATTCTAATAATAATTGAATAAAATGAGTCATATCGAGAGCTGAGTCAACAAAAGTTGTGAACGCCCTGAATGTTACTTAACAGCAATGCTCTTCTAATCGCGATTCTGTGCAACTCTCGACTGATGGCTGAATGAAGAAAATGTCAGAAAATCGATTGCTATGACAGTGAATACCACTATAAACAGCACTACACTCTATGGAAAAGCTTCAGCGATTAGGATATATCGGTTCCTCAGTTATCGATAACAAAATGCAAATAAACATTCATTTGTTAGCATTGATTCGAATCGAAATAATTAAGATTTTAAACCAAATCAATGATTAATCTATAAAAATATACTCAAAATATGATACTTGTGCTATGAAAACATCTTAGATGTTAATTATGTGTATAATTATTTTGACAAAAGACAGGTTTATTTGTCTCTTATAATGATTGTGGTCTACAAACACTTCTATATAATTCTGATCAGTATTTTTATTCTCTTCAAAGGTTTGTTAACTATTTTTTATAGGCTTTTCTAATGATAACAAATTGCTCTTAAATTTCAAATCTATAAATAGTTGAGAGATGTTTGAGTCATCTAAACGTCGATTTGGATTCAGAGCCGGAATCGAATCTCTTTTTGGAAGACATCGAAAAACCTCTCGATTCAGAGTCTGTCGGATCTCAAACTGATATCAAGTATTTAAACACTATTTTAAGCAGAATTTTATTATCTTTTTTATCGCTAAAATTCCAATAAAAAATACAAACATATTTTTACTGAAATTCATCACAAATAATGAATATTTAATGATTTAATATTAGACTCGAATATTCAAATTTGCTTTTAATCATAAATAGTTAATGAAATTATTATTTTATCCATTATTTTGTAATATTATAATTGAATTCTTGAAAATTCTCTAAAATTTTACTAATCATTAATAGAATATAAAAGTAAATGTTTTTATTTATATTTGATTTTAGTTTTTATTAAGTATTAATGTTTTGCGCTTTTCTTATGTATATATTTCTCATTATATTAAGTAATGATTATTCAGATAATGAGTGATTCCATTGAATATCATTTTAATAAACTATTAATAATATATCTATTCTTTCGATTAAATGTATTGTATTGTCAGGTATTTCGCTTTAGTACACCCCTCGAGTTCAGTGTCTGTAAGAGCGAATTACGGTCCTCTCACTGTTAAGCAAACAGTATTTCCCTCCTATTGGACGGATTTATCGCTGAATCCTAAAAGAAATGAGTCATTCAGTGTGAATATCATTAATTCAAATTCTCAGCTCAAAGCGCCGATACTTAATGGTGAGCTCTCCGCACATTTAGTCACGAAAGAGGTCCGTCGCAGTAATCCTGTGTTAAGAGTGCTATTCTATGCGGGACATACCTCTGACTACACTCAAAGATCCAGAATTGATTTAATCGACAAAACTCTATGTGCAGCTCTGATAGTTCAATACCATAAGGAAAGACTGTTTGGCACATGCAGTCCCACTAAGAATAGAGAAGGAGTTTGCTTAACAGAAGTGACAATTCCCGCCTCGTTTTGGCCACCGTTGGACACAAACATATTGTCCCAAAAGCAACAAAAGGCGACGACAGCTAAAGTCTATTATGCGATAACACATAGCGAACAGTGCTCTGAGTCTTCATTTGTCATCTCAACTGATACTAATTCTTTAGATATGAATTATTTATCTGAAGTGTCTTTAACTCCATTCCGTGGCAGTTATGAGGAGATTACAAATGATAATGTGGTCACAATACTCATACCTCAAGAACCCGTTTTTCCCAATTCTAAGATCTATATTCCGGTCAAATTTACATATAATCCCGAAAACCCGATCGCGGCGTTCAGTTTGAGAGCAAAAGTCAAAAGTGGTGTTCGAATACTCGGCGCACAATTGTCTCATCCGAATAAGTTGTGGCAATTAAGTGTTGAACTCAGCCCTAAACAAACGACAGCCACAGTCACTGCCTTTTTGCGTGACTTTGATGTACAACAGGACAGTCAATCGTTAACTGAAGAATTGCTGGAAACTGTATCACAAGAAGTCTATTCATGGCTTATAGAAGTCGATGAAGACGTAGACATCAATGAAAACGGAAGAATTGTGTGGCAACTGCTATACGTCACCGAAAGTTCGATTGCAATCAAACAGGACTTCGATAAAGAATCGGCAAAACTCTCTTCAAGAATCGACATTCAAAAGGATAATGTATTGGATGTGTTGGCGATCACTAAATCAAAACAATTATTAAACACCGCTTTATTGACGGGACGGCAGGTTTCTCAAGCCATGCGCATATATATGGTGAGCGCCGCGGGACGTATCAGTGATATAACACTCCAATCCTCGTGTCATTCGGCAGATGAATCAATTCTTAAGGTATCGCCATCATGTACCTCGGTCTATTTGGATGGAAGTGAAGTTAGAGGCGATCAAAACGCCACTATTTTGGTTAAATATGGCGGAGCTTCTTATCAGAAGAACTTTTTTGTTTGGAAACCAGAACTTCCGATTGAAATCAGAGTAGACGACGAAAAATTGAGTCAAATAAAGGGATGGAAAACTCAAATCAAACGCAAACACAGTGTTTATGACACCGAAGAAGATGTGTCGATAGGCGACGAATCATTGAATTCTAAGCAAACAAATGTTAGAATCGATTCTTTCGATTCTCACAATAATTGCAAACTTCGATACCAACAGACAGGTATTGAACTCTACACCAAATTCTTCAGTATTGATCATAACTCGGGCAGAGAGGCGTCACTTCTGAGTAGAAGAATATCTATTCGAGTCACTCATCTACTGATGCCTTATATTCGAGTTTCCGATCCAAAAGTTCTTGAGCTCAGGGCTAATATTATCGAAGGGCTTAGTGTAGGGCGTTCTGAAGTTCAGGTAATTTCGCCGATCACTGGCCAACTCATGGGTTCTAAAGAAATAAGAGTGGCTTCAGATAAAGAAACTATCACTCACTTGGATGTAAAGGTTGTGGCGGGACTTGAACTTCAAGTCAAACCATACCCTCCACTAAATAATGTTTGGATGACTAAGACTATACTATTAGATAAGCTGACCACTCAATATCAAGAGGGACTCCTTGACATTAAACTCCACTTTTCTGACGGCAATTCTGTTGATTTGTCAGATGTTTCGTCTTCTGATTACGATCTTTCTGTCGATACATTTGATGGTGCGGTCGCTTTGGCACCAAATACCGGTCCTTATCCTCGAGTAATCGCAATAGGTCCGGGTAGAGGCCAGTTATTGCATTTGTCACTTGAACTATCGAGTTCTTGTCAGAGAAAACGGACCCAACCATTGGCTATGAAGTACGTGAACGTAAACGTAGACTTTTCGACATCAGGTCTTCAAAACGATGCCTTCAATTATCGTAAAAGCAATGGAATCGTTTCAAATCGAAATAATCAGACGCCGAGCGCTGACATCAAATTCTTTGTCAATCCTAAAACAGATTCAAATGAATACGTAGTAATCGGCAAATCAAGTGATGGTCAGCCAAATGCGAATGTCGCCAATTTAGAAGTGGGGATATACAGCTTCTTTGCTATATTTACCATCGCTTTTATAATAGTTGCCGTCTTATATCGAATGTTTGGTAATACAAAAACTCCTCCCGAAACAATTACCACTACCCGTATCGCTCCTATTGGTTCTAACAATAGACCGGTTGTGGCCGATGCTAATGAATGGGTTTGGTTGGGAAGGGCTACTCTTGAGAGAAACTCTATCGGCTCTAAGAGACAAACATTAGTAGTGCCTCAAAAAGATTTTAACGGAAATATTGATGAAAATGTCAAAAATGAAACAAATGGTAAGCTTTACAAAAATAAAATGAGCCCAACATTGTATTGAACTAATGTTTGATTCCCTGAACTCACACCCAATAAATGATTTTTATTAATACATTACTTACAGATAAGGGGTTGAGTAATATTCAAATTCCGAGCTCTGAAATAAGTATAAGAATAATAACAAATCCAAATCCCGTCGAAGATATTGCAGTAACGGATGGAACAGAAGAGAAAGATATTAAATATTATCCACAAATTGCAAAAAGAAGTACTTCCACACAAAGTCATTGCATTCCCTCAACTCAGCCACCAATACCTGCGAGAAAGACAAGACATCTTCCAAGTAGACACACTACCAACAATAGTTCTAAGGCACCGCCAGTTCCCCCTCATCGCAGCCCAAAGAATTTGAATGAAATAAAAAAGATGTCGTGTGAAGGAAATCCTCCTCCAGTTCCGCCTCATCGACACATCGGACCGACAAAGCGGTGGAGTAATTCTCATAACTCATCACATAATCTAACAGTCGATCTGTCGGTAAATAAATCTAAAAATTCTGATAGAAATAAAAGTAGAGATAAATTAGATTACAATCAGTTAATGGAATATTTCGATAGTCTTAAAGAATCCAATGCTTAAGACATTTAATATTCTGTTAAATATTTGGTGCCATTTATTTAAAATACATTTGATTTGATATATTTTTCAGTGCAATAATTATCGTTAATTGGTTTTTAAATTGAATCATATTATGCAGAATTAATTCAATGATTTATTTGTAAAATTGAATTCAAAATTTTGTGCTCAAAAACAAAATTACAATTTTTTTGTGAAAATAAGTAAAATTTATGTTTATTCGTGTGATTACAGAATCTAATGATATATGAGTACAATCTGGAAATGTATTTATTTTGAAATGTTAATTATGGCCACAGTTTAACATTAATTAATTAAAATGTACAAAATTAATGAGGGCTCACCACTATTGGGTAATACCAAGATTTGCTACTGATTTGCTAATCCCTCAGAATTGTTCACATGAATAGGAATGAGCACAACTTTATTTATACACTGTATTAATCTCTACATTATTCTTACATTTACTGATTAATATGAAACTCAATTTATTTTATACAAAAAGTGAGCAAAAAATAGTGACATTTAAATTCCTATATTATGTAATTGTTTGGCTTAACTAAAATCAAATAGTCTTCAAAATAACGTCCTAAGAATGTGAAATGCATTCAATCAATTTAGATATTATGATCATTTTGAATGTAGATCTCAATTGATCTTAATTTAAAATCTATTCAATAATCCAATATATTGTGTAAATATCAAAACAAAATTCAATAGAAAATGAAATTCATGTCAAACATTAAATTCTTTAAAAAGTTAAATAACTAAAGTATATTTGATTTTAAAAGTTTAATTTAGCGGAAAAATGTTTGAACTTTAAGTAATAGATGTCAAACGTCTGGAAAATCAAATATTAAATTAAAAATTGGATAGAATTTTAAAATACAAAAATATGTACTTATATTATAAGTCTTATAATAAGTTCAAAAAACTTTAAAAGTCTAGTGTTAAACATAATAGTTGTCATAAAGTAATCTTTTAAAATCAAGTTTTGTCTGATAACTGGAACACATTTTTTTAGTGCGAAAGAGAACAGCTTTTCTTAAATTATTCTCATATAAACTATTGTTTTGCATAACAAGCAAATCATGTATTCTCTCATCTTTTAAGTCATTATATGACATACTCTCGTAATACTCAGTTTTGAAAATTAAAAATTGCGTTAAATCGCAATTTTCTATACAGATATACCTCTAATATATTAATAAATAACAAATTTGTAACTGTTATCGATATTTATATAATAAGGTGTCAAACAACTAGTTTCACATTTGAAGTAATGTAAAAACATATCTCACATATTATGTAAATGTGTTTTGAATTTCAAAAATAAATTTTTTTGTTAACATAAACTTGTGATACAACGAATGATAATTGAAATATCCGTTTAATATGCAGTAAAATTGGATGATTTGATAGAAGAAAGAATGCAATCATTCAAAAGTTTCGGTCTTTTATACCCAAAGCCTACAAAATAATAGATAAGTTCACACATTTATGCGAAAAAACTAATTTAGACCACATATAGAGTAGTGTTTTGTTAAAAATAGTAGTCATAATGAAAAATCTCTTGAACTACACTCTAAAGAGGTCTGATCTCACGAATTAGATGTATACTCAACTAAATAAGTCAGAAAAAAGTGAATTATCTATTAATAGACGACACTTTCCTCGCGAGACTTTATGCGCTCTAAACTACGACGAGTTTTATCTACTCTTTTGTTGGTTTAGAGCTGAACGCAAACAAATCAATTCTGAATGAACTGAAAATTACTTAATTTGAGACCTGTTTCTGTCTATTCCCTTATGAATGAACTTTTTGTCTTTAATGTCAAACAATTATTTTCAAAAAGTGTTTCAATAGTGGACTATGAAGAACACTAGTGCTCTGTCTTTCAGCACATATCCGGGAAGATATCAGTTCAACACTAATAATAATAACGAAGAATTGAGTCAATTAAGGAATTATAAGCGCCAGAGTTGGGCCACTTCTAAATTTAATGCATTTCGCAAAAGTTGGTTCGGATTTTTGGTCGATAAGGTATTCAAATTACATTCTGACAGATATAGCAGTTGTGCTCTTCTTTTCATTATAAGATTAAATTTGACGTATCATTACTTACACTAACGATATTCAATGAATTGACACTTTTAAACACAAATATATATTAGTGTCGATCAACTTTTCCTCTCTTTTAACTATATTACCAGTGCTTTAATACCACACATTATGTTATTCTATCAGTTTCTTTGAGAATATCTTTCACTCATAAACTTTCGTCTAAAATAAACAAATTATAAGATTTATAAATATAGAGTACAATAAACCATAAGTGCCTTAACTTCAATACAAACCCTCATTAAATGCAATACAATCTGTGTTTGCAATGACTTTTGGTTTGACAACAATTTTTTCACACAAAAAAAACTAAAATACAATTCAAATAAAAACAATTTAAATGGAGTTAAATACGTGAAAACGAAAGTTGCAGTCCTTTAAACTCAAATAGTTATCATTTGAATTAATTTTGTGGACAAACTTTTAGATTGAAATCAAAATTAAAAAATGTTTGCAATCGATTGCATTGATTTTTATTACAAGAATAAAGTTCTGAAACTGATTTTATTTGAAAAATAAATTGAATGATAAGTTTGTGATAAATGTTTTGATTTTAATTGCTTTTGTCATAAGTTATGAGTCATGAGTGGAAAAACTATTTAATTGAATGAAAATCACGAAAAAGATAATTGAATTGAAATAATTAAATTAAATTAAAGTATTATGTGTTTGGTCTTTCAGTCAAAGGTTAATAACCAGAACGAATGGGAATACATGGATGGCGACACCTTCTATGAACTGGTGCTAAGGAGTAGCCATAGTCGGCATCAACTGAGCGATCAAAACAAATTGGGTTTTATGTTGAGGTCAGATATCCTATGATTAATATATAGTTTTGTTTATTTTTTAATTAAAATCATATCATATTTTAAATTATCTCAAAATTGTTGTCCAATAATTGAAGAGATGTTAGAAGACATAAACTGACGTAAGTCTTATCCAACAAAACATTTCTCTTCAAATCTATGAATCAATTTCTCCATTCATTTGATGACTAATTTATAGACTTTTTATTTATAAAATAATATCACTTTTGTGTCAATCCATTGATTTAATTCAATCAACTTTTTCTCTTAAACTATATTTTATGTCTTTTGTATGACATAAGACTCGTGTCTTCAGAATAAATATTTAAATGTTTGTGAAATGATTTTCATTACTCAATTGAATTGCATTTTTTGATGACATTTAAAAAATAAAAGTATTTTAATTATTTGTAGTTTTATTTAATGGGTTTAAGTGTTATTGACTTTGAATGTGATTCGAGAAACCATTTATTTATTTATATTTAACTCTTAATTAGGAAGTGATCGCTATTTTTCCTTCATTTCAATTGTAAATCAGTTTTGATTTTATGCCAAAACACTATTTTTCTGTTCAATCATTTCTTGCAATTATTTAATCCAAACCAAAGTTCAAACATTAAAATCATTTATTGAATGTTTTTTGAACCGAGAAATAGGAGTGAAATAAAAAACTGAAATTAATTTTCTCTCTCTTTCTCTTGATTTACGATTTGATTGAAATTTCAGTTTTGATTTTTAACGTTTCAACGATTGATTTCACTCAAAATTATATATTTTTTGAAACTTTTATTAACGCTTTTTCTTATTTATGAAAATATTAGTTTAAAATTGAAATCTGAATATCGATCTAAAGCTTTGAGATTTGTTTTTATTGTAAGAACCAATTCAAACATCGATTGATTTGCGACCACTTTTTGCAGTCATTGATCCAATAATTTTTGTGATGAACTCTTTTAACGTAAAAATTGTTCAAAATTAGCATTTGTTGGCAATTAATTTATGATAATGTCATTCATTCGTCTTATTTAAGTACTCCATAAACAACAACCCAATGGTTTAAATAGTTTTGTGACGACAGCTCACAATAGTTTTGCTTTTATTATATTTATCTTCATTTTTATCATAAATAATATGAATTCACTCTTTCTGTGGATTAACTTATCATTAATTCTAATTTTATTCCAATTCTCAAAGTTTTTGACTTAAATTTAGAACAAAAATATAATTCTATGCAAAAGCGTATGATTTCTTGCAATTTAAACATTTATTTGTTTGTTAATTAGATTTAAGTTTTAATTATAATTTCTGAGAAAAAACATGACTTTCATTGTGTGAGTTGTGATCCAAAAAAATTATTGCTTTAGTTTTGTTATTAACTCTAATTCTGAGCTAAAATCCCAATTCAATGACTTTCGGTGAGAATTTCTAATTTAGATATTTCTTGAACTCAGTTTTGAACTAATGTTTGACAAAATCTATAAAAAGCAAAGGACCTGACTGTGCAATCAAATGTATATTTTGGCAATAATTGTGTTTTTACTTTAAATACAGCGAAAACCTTTAAATCATCGGAAAGTCTTGTTTTTATTATTACTTGTGATTTATTTTGAATATTAGTTAATAGTTTTAAAAAATTAAATGACAGACAAATGAAATGAAAGATTATAAGAATTATTGGATTGAAATCGATGTTCAGAATCACTACTGAATTGAATTCAAGGCCAGAATTGACTGCAATCGTCACTAGTGTTGAGCCAAACCTGCATTTCATAATAAATATACGAAAGAGTTTTAATTTGTTTTGTTGTTGGAGTAGTGATGTTGATGTGGGTGTTCTCACAACTGGTTTTCTATACATAAAAAGCTTGTTTTACAGCCTGTGTCTGATCTGAGTGTTCTGCCCAGTGCTTGGCTTTAATCATATTTGATTTCATTACTCAACTCTACTCTAAATCTTTATTCATAAAACATTTTCGACTTATTTTAATACAAATGTATTTTTCGTTAGACTTTTGAGAAATATTCAAATAGTTTTTTCTAAAACCGTTTCTTCATTTGTTGTTCGCCTCCGGCTTTTGGTTCAGCGCTTAATGTGTTCTCTGTTTTTGAAGTTTTTTCAATGATTTATAAGTTCTAATAAATCTTAATTTGGTTTTAAGTTTTATGTGTTTCTTAAACAATGTGTAAACAGTGTTTGTCTTTTGATAAGACATTATTTGTTAGAAATTTATTTTCTGTTTGTGTTTTGTTATCAAATTTAAACTGATTTGAATGTCTGTCCATTTGTGTGTCCGAAATGCCAAAGTTGCCACTTCTCAATCTAAACTGTTTCACCTGTTCGAGTCAATTGCAGCGCACATTCAGCTCTATGTATGCCCTGTCCATCGATTCGGGAATATATTCGAGCGATGAGAGGGCAACCACTAGTTTTTGGTATTTAAAAATGAATGGCAAAAATCCAATCAATCCTTTGACAGTCGATCCAAACTATTTTTTCGAAGTCCTGAGGTTAGGAAATGGTTCTAAAATTAGCTCTAAATATGTTTTGACCCATTCTTGAGTTAAAACATTTATTAATTGGTTATTAGTTGCGATCATTTCCTATTCAAAAAAGTGTTTAATTTTTAATTACTCATCAGATTATTAATTGTTTATCATTTTCTTAAGAGTTTTTTTTGTGAATTTCTCATTAAATTAGGACATCTCTTAATTAGAGCAAAGAACTGAAGAACTGTTCGTAAACTGAAGAAATGTTTTGTTTTTTCTTCAAAAATTTTATCACAAAAATTATTACTCCACTCAAAGGTATACTTTCTTTGGGTCATTGAAAGGGAGGAAAACCTTTTTTTTATTGTCCAATACTTAGAATAATAATTTAGTTTAATTCAAATGTTTTTTATTACTTTTAAAAAAAATATATTTAGAAAATATACAAACATTTAATTTTGACAATTGTTTCTAAAAATTGTTTTCATTTAACCTTAAAGTTAGTTATAATTAACTCCAAATGAATTTGTTATCGATTTTCGATATCCTGACCTCAAATGTTATTATAAATTTGAACTCAAATCAATATTTTGAAAATATTTTTTTTTGTAATTTAAATATTATATAAACGTTTAATACATTTTTTCAAATCACTTGTGGCTCTGTTTTCTCCATTTCTTCGTTTACAGATTTTAATGATTTTCACATAAATTAATTGAAAATATCTTAATATAGTAACGAATTCAATAAATTATATCATTTATGACTCAAACCTCAAACCATTTTCAGTCGCATTTTCTCGAATTAAGTGACTTCTTATGTGAGTCAGAACTGAATCTGTTCCCCCTCTGGCCTTCATTTCATAATAATAATGTAGAAAAGGGTAGCCTTATATTTCAATGGTTTTATTTTTTCTCTCTTTCTTTTTAGATATCAATCTATTAATTATAACAAAACTGTTAAGAATCGAGAGCTTCATAACTCAGGCCTTTATTTATTGAGTTTGAAATCATTAAAATAATCTTTTACTCAAAATTAATTGTTTTTATTGTCATTTGTTTCTTATCGTTAATTATTTTCAATTCAATTCTTCGTTTATTTAATTAACATTTAATCTGATTATTCGTTTAATTTCTTTAAAAGTATTTTAAATTTCCGTTTCTTTAAAATAAAATCTATTCTTAAATTTTATTATTTCCGCTGAAATTTTTGAACAATTTTCAGGTCCTGTCGTTTTAATTGTAGGAATATTTCAATTTAAGTTAATTATAACAAAATATTTTAAGAAATATATTTCTTTTGATAACTAACTTGAATGTCGTCTTTGAGTTATTTCAGTCGTTATTACAAATTGTAATTTATTTAAAAATTTTACAAAAATAGATACCGTTTTCTCATCAAAACATGAGTTTTAGTTAATTGACATCAAAATATTTCCTCAAAATAGTGACAAAAATGATAATTATTTATATAATGAAATAAATGAAAAGCTATTCCTAACTTTTGTTGCTTTTTATTTATCTAAAGGTTTGAAAATACGGTAAATACTTTTAGCCAACATTTTTGATTCATAAAATATTAGTTAAATACTAGTATTACTAGACTTCCTCTTTAGATAATAAAAATAATATAAATGTATAAAAGTATTATTGTTTTACAGCAGACATCACTGAATAGATTTAATACAGTTTTATCTCTTATAAAGCCGATTGTCTTAAATCAAATGTGGAGAAAGACTGAGTCACTTATCATTTAGCCTCTAATTTATCGATTTGTTTAGTTTTGAATAATAATTATTTAAAAGTTATTTTTATTCAATTTATTTTTCCTTCGAAATAAAACATTAATTCAAAAATTGTTTTAAGGCTTAATTCTAACCTTATTTTTATATAAAGTCTTTATTATCTCGAATTTGATTAATGTTCTCTCTATAGAAAACAATTAAATTTATGATAATCTCTCTCTCTCTCTCTCTCTCTCTCTCTCTCTCTCTCTCTCTCTCTCTCTAATTGCCAAAAAATAAAGTTATTCTTTGATTTGAAATGTTTTGAATATTTATTAAAAATAATCTCAAACCAGTTATGGTTTTATTTTTAGTGGTCTAAGAATTTTAATTATTACAACTCTATTATATTTCCAATGCTTTCCCTATAATTTCATATATAATTAATATAAAAGTTAATTATGATGTTATCGCCATTTGTTTATTCATTCATTTATTTGCATTTTTACCCCAATTAGAAGAATCCGTGCGATAATTGAATATATTATCTCTTTTAATGATTTAACAAAATAATTGAATCATAAGTTTGAATGACCCTTCAACTACTTCTCTCACATTTAATTCATTGAGAACGAGTGCTTGAGTTTTGTTGTGAACTCAGTTATTATGCTTTAATAGTGTTAGTTATGATAAAAATAGTGATCAGTTAATAAAATATAGTTAAATGTAGTCTAAGATCTGAAATATTTTCGAAACCAAATAAAATATTTTGCAGTCAAACAAAACCCTCAGAACTATGAAAACAAACAATTAATTATGATTTGTGTTAACAGAAATATATTTTTAAAGTGAATCTCATTTTCGTTAATCAAATCTACGTTTTTTCTCATTCGATGCCATAATAAGGAAATTATTTATTCTTCAGTCAAATGCGTGGGAATTAATGTCGTATTAGTTTTGGAATTGCTTTCAATCGAAAGACTCGAATATTTATTTTTAAATTCAAATGAATATAACATTAAGTAAAAAGTGAATTGTTTTGATGTTTGATAGGATGCAAAATGGATGTCTTACCACTTCAGACAATATCAACAACAATGAGTGTGCAATGGGTCGGACACCAACCAAATGTACGTTTGCAGTGGAGCCCCAAAACTCAAATATGGATAAAATAGAGAAAAGCACTTTCAAAGTATACCTAACAAACGGCAACTATAATGTAGTGAAAACGGGTGAAGTCACTCATGTCAACGGAATCATTAATTTGATCACTAGTCGACTCTCATCTGATTCGACAAAACGATTCTATGAGAACTCGTACGCTATTAGGATCAGTCGGTTGGCCAGCAATCAAGAGCAACACTGGTTACACCCTGACACTTCCATGAATGAGGCACTCGACGAACACCAGTCTCTGTTAGACTCTGACTGGAGGTAAACTATTTATTTAAATCTAATCAAAACTAAATTTCAATCAAATTCTAACCAATAATTAATGAGTCATTTATAATGTTTTTGACTCTTTTACTGATTATTTATCTGTAAATAATTTGATTAATAATTGAATCAAAAGAAAATTAAAGTCTTTTCCGCTGAAAGTAAATCCCATTTAAAACAATTCTGTTCTAATGAATAAGTTTTTATAAACTCTTTCTGAACTCTATATTATTTAATCCGTTATAAAATTTATTAATTATCAAACAAATGATGTGAAAAATGTTCTGACACTTTATGATTGTGTGAAAATCATTAGATATATACCTCTTTTGTCTCAAATGAGAATAAACTAACCCTTAATAGAGTTCAAGTTTAAGAAATGGTTTAAATTTAATTGAATTACTTGTGAAATGATATTTGTTTTTAAAAAATGTTTCTCTTTTGACCCGTTTTGTCATTTCAGATATGAATTGCGAATAAGATTTATTCCATCGTCTATTAATGATATGCTGATCAAAGATAGGGTCACTTTTCACTACTTTTACGATCAGGTCTGACATATAAGACTCTTAATTCACAATTAATTGAAAATTACATTAAAATAATGGTATCTTTTTGTTATATCTGTTTGTGTCGAATGGTTATCGTATTTCAGGTCAAAAATGATTACTTAAAGTTAGAGATTCCTATAGACTACGAACTGTCCGTTCAGTTATGTTGTCTGGAGATCCGAAGATTTTTCAAAGATATAACACAATTCGCTTTAGACAAGAAATCCAATTTTGAATATCTCGAGAAAGACATAGGACTCCATAAATTTCTGCCCTCATCTGTAATAACTTCAGTCAAGGTTTGCATTTCACTCCATATTTATTTTTATTTTAACTAATTCTTTGATTAATAGATTAAATAAAAGTATTTTTGGTTTCAAATGAAATGCAAAAATTAAAGAATGTATGCATTAATAAAATAAACTAATCTTTTGTTTCAAATTTAAAGCACAAAACATTAAGAAAAGCAATTCAGTCACAATTCAAGAAAGTGTCGGCAATGAGTGAAATCGATTGTATGCTTAAGTTTTTCGATTTGGTTCAGCCTTTAGTTAAGTTCAAAGAAGAAAGTTTTAAGTGTGCGCTCGGGGTTTGTCTTATTTTTAGACTTCTCTTTTCAAACAAATTTCTTATACATTATTCCTAATTTTTGTCACACTTTTTGTCTCACTTTTGTCAGACGGGTTGGACTATTCCCGTCCAGTTAGTCATCGGATGTGATTTTGGCATCGGTTATGTCACAGATAGGACAGGACCGGTAAGCTATACATCGATTTCATTAATCATTTATTCGATGAGTACTGAAAAAGATGTTTGTTTTAAATTTCATTGCCATCACTGATGAATGACAGCCCACACAAATGGCACACTTCCAAAGCGTCCAAAGCATTCAAGTCATAGCCAATGCCAATGAAGTCAATATTAATTCTTCGCCTAATTCTCAAATAAATCAGTCAAACAAATCGGTCCTTCAATTGAAGATTTCGGGTGCCTCTGAAATGTTGACCATTTCCTGTCCTTCAAACAGTGTGGCCGAAGATATCGCACATCTGATTGACGGCTACTGTCGTTTAGTAAATAATACAAACCAATCGTTTTGGATTAGAAAAGGTATTAAACCATTTATTTTATAGTTTTGTGTATCAAAAGGACTCTCTCTTTATATGCGGACTAACAGCTGAGTAAACAAATAACTCATAAAATGTTTTAAAATCTTTCAATTTATTCAATCGATTACATCAATAAATAGTAGACTAAATAAGAAATTGATTTATCGTATCTCTCTTTACAAGTCTTTGCCACTAAATGGAAGTGCAATTGCAATGACTGCCCAAAAGGTGATGTCTGTCTCTGCTTTTGCTTTGCTTTAAAACTGTTCTTTATTTTGATTTTTATAATCGGGTTTTCTTTTGATTTTTAAAAGATTTTTAAATCTTTTATTCGGGAAATAAGTATTAAATAAAGATTTTATTTATATTTTTTGTTCGATAGATATAATGCCTCAAAAAGTAAAACAAAACTCAAAAAAGAAGATAACGACTGAAAATGGGGACAAAGATTATGCAGAAATAGTAGACGACGGCGACTATTCAACTCCTGCCGGAAAAGACTATGAATTGTGTCGTTTGAGGTTAACTTTAGATGACATCATTGGTGAGGGACAGTTCGGTGATGTATATAAAGGATCCTATCGTACAAAAGATGACCAGACCATTGCCGTAGCGGTCAAGACATGTAAAATAGAAAGTGAGGGACATATGGGCGACAAATTTTTAGAGGAGGCGTATATAATGCAGCAGTTTGAGCACCCCCACATCATCAAATTGATTGGCGTCTGCTCTGATTCTCCCATTTGGATAGTCATGGAATTGGCTAAACACGGAGAGATGAGGGCTTTCCTCCAAAACAATAAACATAGACTCGATTTGGCAACACTTGTGCTCTACGCCTATCAATTGAGTACTGCATTATCTTATTTAGAGAGCAAGAAGTTTGTCCACCGGGACATCGCTGCCCGCAATGTTCTCGTCTCATCTCATAATTGCGTCAAATTAGCCGATTTCGGTCTCTCCCGTTGGGTCGAAGACCAGTGCTATTATAAGGCCAGTAAAGGAAAACTACCGGTAATTACTGTTTGATGTGTTTTCACAAATTATAAAGTTATTGAAAATAATTTGTTTTATTCAAATAACAGATCAAATGGATGGCACCCGAGTCTATAAACTTCCGGCGCTTCACAACAGCTTCAGATGTGTGGATGTTTGCCGTCTGTTTGTGGGAAATATTAATGTTAGGAACCAAACCATTTCAGGGCGTAAAGAATAATGACGTTATCGGCAAAATTGAAAATGGAGAGAGACTACCACTGCCTGTGAACTGTCCCCCAAGACTTTATAGTCTTATGTCTCAGTGTTGGTCTTACGAGCCATCGAAGAGACCATATTTTAAAGACATTAAACAATTGTTATATGAGGTCTACTTAGAAGAAAAAACACAATTAGAAAGACGTGATAACAGAAGAGATATCCAATCAATGTCTTGGAGTTCTTCTAATTCTGATGAACCGCCACCAAAGCCTTCCCGCCATTTGTTTGACACTCAATTATCCGAACCCAACCCTTCTGTGGACGCATATATTGTCGCTAACAATCCGGAGGTAGGTTTCAATTAATTACGTATTCATTACTCATACAAAGACTAAATGATCGGAAATACCAAATCTATAATATATTCCAGTTTTGATAATTGGAATTAAAAATAAAAACATTTAATTTTAGTATTTGTATTGAAAAGCATAAAGAAATACACATTTAATTGGATTCAAACGCTTTAATAACTGTTAAAATGTTGTATTAATTTAATGATATAATAAGATAATTAATTTTCTCTTTAATCGCTTCAAATTACTTCAAATTATTATAAAATGAGTTCATTTGCTTTAAGAAAGAGTTCGATCTTATTATTCAAAGTTTGTTTTAATAGCTAATTATCAGTCAATCAATAAAATAGAGCTTGCTATATAAATATCAGTTTATGATGATTTAATTGTCTCTCTTAGGCTTTTTAATTGATTATAAAATGAAACTAATTGCTTGTTATTTAAGTATTTTCGTGTTTCTAAATAAACAAATTTAATTATATACTAACCATTTATTTTTACCCAAAATCTGTTTGAACTGAACTCAATGTAATATAATGTTATGTCATAATTGTGTTCTATTTCAAGCATTTCCAATATAAATGAATTCAAGATTATATCCCAAATTAATGATACAATTTTCAAACAATATTTATTTTTTGCGATGAATTAAAATTTCATATAAAACCAAAATTCCAAATCAATCTTCAATTTTATTAACCATTTAATGTTCGTTATATCACTTTGTAGTTGAGTTTTGGTATTATTATTATTATGAAATGAAATTTGTTAACACTTCTGATAACAAAAGCAAATCTTTGATTATAATCTTAGTATTCTTATCAAAAAATCAATAAATAGTTTAAGAAATTTCTCCATTTTTTTATCGAAAATTCTACAAAAAGTTTTTTTGTTATTTAAAATAAAAGTAAGAATTTCTTACAAAATTCACAATTCAGTTGACCACAATCTGATGGTATAGCAGACAGTTTCGGTAACGACTTTAAATTATGTGCTCTCACAATTACCAAGATCTCAACTCAAATGTTTTTTTGTTACTTTTCTTTCATTTTTATCTTTTTTCCCCAAATTATAAATTTTAATATTTATATGAATTAAAGCAAACATACAAACAAAAAGCAAAAATCAGAGCAAACATACAATTGATCTGAAATATGAATAAATATTTAATTGTTTAAACATTTAAATGTTTTGTCTATTTTTAGGTTTTGGCTCAACTGATGACAGAAAACGCTCATTTATTACCTCCTGTGTGGGCATATAACGCTCCCGCCTCCCCATCCAATACATTTGCGGTAAATTGAATTTCCTTACATTTTATCAAAACTCAGTCTTGAAATGATTGAAACGTTTCGTTAAAAAAACATTTCCTCAAAATTTGTTATACATTTCATTTGAAAAACATTAAAAATATTTTTTTTATTGAAATTCAGAAAAAATTTACGGATTAATAATAAGATTAAAATTCAAATAAATGAATTCTAATGGAATCTATGGATAGATTGACACAAATAATGCTAACACTTAGGGTTTAAATTTAATAGAATATAAGTTGAAATGAAAGCATTTTTGTGAACAAAATGTCAAAATTTGTATTTTAGTGTTTTTAAATGTTAACCCATTTGTTAGAAAAGTTACTTTTCATTACTGAAAATAAGTCATAAATGAGAACAAAATTAGAGTTTTCTTGGATTTTATTCTAAGATTTGGAGAATTGGAGTCATTCTTCTTCTTCTTTTCTACACTGAAATTAATTTAATCTAAGAGTGAATTAATGTCTTTGATTCGAGAGTTTTCTGCTTCACATAGAAATGAAAATTTGTTTTAAATATAAACTCAAAGTTATCTTAGAGTAAAATTTAATCTTTTTATTTTCAATGATATTTTAAATGAAGAAACTTGCTAAATTATCAATAGATGCACAAAAATTTTATATATTTATTCCAGTTTTGATAACTATAATTAAAAAACAGTTAAGATTGAAATGAATGTCAAATTTATTCTAAACTTAATTTAAGTTTTAAATTTCATCGCTATCTTTATATTAGTTCCAAAGCGTCTGAGTGTTTGATCTTTCATTCCTTTCTTTAATCCAAACCATCAAAAAAGTCATAAGTTTTATGAATAAAACTCAGAATATATTTTAGGTAACATAAAATTTTTTAGTGAAAAATGAGATCAAAATCCTCATAATTGGCACTCAATCTAATAAATGACTTTCGCTTTAATTTATTCAATAAAATAATGTGAAAATTGAGTGCTAGTGTTGTACTAAAGTTTTCAATTTGAGTTCAAAAAATTTAAAACAATTTAGTTAGTTGTGTGGGCACACCATTAGACACACCATTTTTGATATTAATTATTTCAATCACTAATTAATTTATTTAATTTAAAAGTTCATATAAATTATTAATCTTTTAATCATTAATATAATAAGAGTTCAGAAACTTTTAACTTAAATTAAATCTTAATTAAAGTCTTAATATTTTATTTAATATTAATTATAAACAATGAAAATATAGTTTAATAAAATAATTAACTTTTGATTGGGTTGTGGTTCGATTCGATGTGATTTCAATTTCAGGTTCAATCTATTCCAACAAAACCTATCAAAAAAGAGAATTTTAGTTCCACAACCAGTACTTCCACTTCTACTACAGCCTCTGCCACAGAAGCACAGGTGATCACCAAACTTATGGTCTATTGTTTGCATGAGTTTTGGTTTGGTTTTGAGTTTTAAAAATAGTTTCTAATCTTTTCTTCGGTTTTTTTTCTTTATTTCGTTTTTAAAAAATTTTTCGAATGGTTTTAATTTGATTTTTAATTGAAATTAATTTAAAACCTAATCAGGAATTAGCAGAAAAAGCAGAGTTTGAAAAACAATTACTTGAGTTAAGACTAAAACAACAGAAAAGAGAATCAGAAGAAGACTCCAAATGGTTGGCGAACGAAGAAAAACAATTATTAGCGTCAGTCAAACGAATATCTTTATGTGATTCCGAACAAAATAATAGTAATGAGTTGAGAGGTTCGCCCATCAATCCAGTGGTCGAATACAGTAAGTCTATAATTTGAGTGTAATTTACTTTTCATACAACAATAACTTCATTATTGGCTCTATTTTTTGTATTAATTCAAAAGGTGTGCCATTAAATCATTCCAAACCGATAGCAAACGGGACCAACACTTCGAGTACATTAAGTACTTTAAGTAGTGTTTCGATTAGTTCTACCGCTTCGGCCTCTTTAGAGTCGTCGCCGACGGCAGAACTCGACAGAACTGATGACCTCGTCTTTTATTATACTATGAATGTGGTCACTGCTGTCCGATCTCTATTACAGGTATACCACAAATTTGTCCATTCTCAAAAAACACCTTGAACACTTTCTACAAAGTTGCTCTCATATTTCTCTCATTGGGATTCACATATTTAAAAAGCTTAATCTATTATAAACGGTATACAAAAATTATAATCTAGCAAACAATGAAAGATAATCACATTTTAATCATTTTATCAAAACAAAGAAAAATGGAATCAAATATTGTTTTCAAAAGTTTTCTTATCAATGAATAAAATTTGATTTCTTTTGTTATAATTATTTTGTGGCCAAAATGTCTACATTTATATAATTTATGTTATTTTAGTTCACTATTTAAACCCCTATTTCTAAATAATGTGAATCCGAGTGACAATTGAATAGAAAGTTTGTGACCAAAATTTTTCTAAAATTTCTACTGTCGGCGCTTTATTTACAGGGCGTACAGGAGGCCAGAGTCGACCACTACCTTCAGTTAGTTAAGGTAATGAACTCAACTAATCCTGAAATACAACTTTTTTGACCAAAAAATGATTGGTTTGAATGACAGGCCGTCGGCATTGAATTGAGAGGTCTATTAGCGAGTGTGGACTCACTTTTTCCTGCACTTCCGCTTTGGTCTCACCGACAAATTGAAATGACTCACAAAGTATTGAGCAAAGATATGGCCGGTTTGGTTCAGGCCATGAAACTCGCACAACAGTACAGTCACACTACTGTCGAAAGTATGTCCTCTCAAATGATTAGATTTGAATTAAAATAATAATTGATTTTATCAATGATTAGGTGAATACAGAAAATCAATGTTAGAGTCGGCACACGTTCTTGTAATCAACTCTAAGAACCTGTTAGACACTATAGATCAGGTCAGACTCAGGATTGACAACAGTCCTCACTCGATGTCACCCAACCGTTCAATACTAACAAAAGACATTAAAGACGAAACCGGATTAGAAAAGTCATTGAGTGTTGAAATAACTTAAATAACATTTTTATTCAAAACTCATTTTTAACTCATTTTTGCAAATATTAGTCATTTTTAAGACAAATATTGAATTCTTTTGGAAAAAGTGTTTGTCTTAAATCAATGTTTAATTATTTAATTGATTTTAATTATTCTGTAAATTATTATAATTAAAAGACTAACTCTTAAAACAAATTAATTGTAAATATAGTTATTAAAAGTTTTAATAAAAAGAAAATTTAATCATTGCTTTCATTTTATAAATTAGTTTATTCTTAAATAATTGGATGACTGACTACTGAGTAATCACTACTCCTTTCCTCACACTTAGAATCGTTGGATATTTTTCTTTTCTTTACATTTGAAGTGTTGTTTAGATTTCAAACTTTGGATTAAATTTTTAGCTAAAAAAGTGTTAATAATAATAATTATTGAAATGAGACAATTTGAGCAGGATCACTTAATTATGATTTTCATGTTAAATATATGCCAATTGTTCAAGCTAATGTCGTTTTTTATTACAATTATTCTGTTTTATGCGGACAGTCACTGATTGTTAGATTTCTTCTCAGAGAATTTTAGTGCTGTTATGTATGTCTGTGCAAAGGAGGAGTCAGTCATCCAATTACTTAACAATAAACTGTAAATATCTGAGTGTTTGAAAATAGAGACCCGTTTTTGCTATTTATTTACATCAGAAGAGTTGCAGAGAAACAGAGAATTTCATTCCAAGCGTTCACTCATTGAATGGCATTCAAAGCTCTCTCTTATCTCATATCAGCTGACATTCACTACAATTCACTCCTATTTTGTTTACAAATCTAGAGTTGATTTCATTTTTTCTTTTAATTAATATCTTGTAATAAAAATTTGCCACATTTTAGCAAAAATTCAGAGCTCTTCATAACATAAGAGTTCATTATTTAAGTTA
>LBFM01005670.1:954-14659 GCA_000988765.1 Achipteria coleoptrata | reverse complement strand
CGAAGAGGCCAGACGTAAACAGGAAGAGGCGGCAGCGGCTCTCATCGAAGCCTCGACAACACCACAACACCATCACGTTCTTGAAAATGAGCATGATGAAAATGATGACGAACTTTCAAATGGAGAAATCGGTTGGCTTTCCATTTATTTATTTATTATTTTATTCATTGAAACGAGTTTTTCATTTAAGGCGTGGCTTTCACTAATGGTGACGGAGACGGTGACAGTGCCATAGATGTTCCCCGACCTGAAGAGGAGAGGGAGACAGAAGTCTCTAAGAAGAAGGACCTACAGGAACAACTCAAGGTATTTTTTATTTGAATGACTCAATTGTTATTACTTTTAAATTAAATTACATTAAAATATTTGATTGAATTATTGTTTAATTTAAAAGCAATTACAAGAGGACCTGGCACTCGCCAAAGACGACAGCAAAGTCACCAGAAATGATGTCTTACATCAGGAGAACGTCAAACAGGGAAGGGATAAATATAAGACTTTGCGGGATATTAGGAAAGGAAACACCAAACGACGAGTCGATCAGTTCGAGAATATGTAATACTAATCAGAATAAATTAATTGACATTATTTTATACACAGAAAATACCAATAGTTTTAGAGACATATTTTTCTGTTTTTTAAAGATATCCTAAAACTTTATTTTTCAGACAATTTTATAGCTTTAGTTTAAGAATGTTTGCATAAAATGAATTTTTTCTCCCATTTGTTTCAATGGTTTGATTGTAAAATGAATCTTCTCTTTAATATTCAGAACAAATTGTTTTTTAATCATAATTTTAGAAATAATATCCTTTCGTTTCAATCAAATAATTCATAATTTTATTCCTTTTAAATAACTATTTTTTCAGTCGTTTTTATCATTCATTCCTATAATTAATTTAATTTAATTATTGACTGTTTTTAATGTATTTTTTCAGACAATAATTAGAGAAAATAATTTTAATAATTAATATCAAAAAATGATTAATAACTGATTCAAACTATAGTTTTACGTAAAAACTTCTGTTATGTTTTATATTAATTGTTTTGTCCCCGATTACATCGGAGTCACTTTTATATTATTCCTTATTAATTATTTATTTTTTAATTAATTATATCAAATAAGGAATTCTTTAGTATATATATTCTATAATTTTAATTTCTCTTTAATACAAAATCTCTATTAAAATAACGTATTTTGCGTTAAATTCATTTATATTTTACTTTTCGAACAGACTTTTCATATATTTTTTCTATTAATAGTTTTAAAATCAAAAATTTATTGAAAAATTCAGTGCCTTTTCATTAAATGTTATATTTTTGACGAACAATAAAAATGCAATCCTTTTGTAACTGTTTTTTATTCATTTTAATTTTTGGGTCAATTTTTATCTGTTTTCCTCATAAAAACATAAAAAATCTTTTTGTGTTCAAAATGTTTATGAATTTGAAACATATTATTAGTATTTAAAAACATCTTTCATTCAAAAAAATATTAATTTATTTTTAAAACTCTTTAGAATAATATTTTTGTTTATTTGCTTAAAAAGATAAATAATTCTATGAAATCATTCGCTATTTTAAGGAATAATGTATTTATTTATTTAAATTCCATTCATTTAATGGTTTAAAATAGTAGTCATTCCGGAAAAAAGTTTTATTAATTGATGATTAAGTAAATTAGAGTCAACTTTTGGTTTGTGTTGAAAAACAAAGTGTTGTTTTCATTGAATTTATTTATAAGTTTTGTATTAATTTTCTCCCAAATTATTACTAATTATTGTTTAGTTTAATGAAAATTTAAATTTCATTAGTTTTGAGTAATATTTCCATAGAATTAATTAATTAGTATTAAAAGAATTTATTCAAAAAACGAATGGAAATATCGAGGAAATTATTATCACTACTAAATCAATAAATGTATGAATGCGTGACATTGAATCTCAATGAGGAGAAGGAATGCATTGAATTTAATCATTAGTTTAGTGTTCAAACTATTCACTTGGAATTCACACGAAACACATTTTTATGTCTGATTATCAATACTATTGTAAAATCAAAGTCCAAAAGTACTTTTTCATTGCTTACTCAATCAATTTTTTATGCCTCAATCAAATTAAGCGCATAATTTGACACAATTTCAAGAGAATAACCAAAACACTATTTTTAAGGTTACCTTTTCAGTGATTCACAGATAATTCCCCAAAACTTAGAGTTTTTTTTGTTTCGCTTTTAGTTTAATGTCTGTAATCGTTGTTTACTTCAGTTTTTAATTTAAAATCATTTAATTTCAGTAAATTTAGTTCATTTCAATTAATTAACTTTCAAACCAATAATTATTATCAAAAGTTTTGGTCATTTTTCATATTTTTATATCAATCAAAAGATATCTGAATAACTGGTAAACAATTTGGTTGTCATTTGATCTAAAATTAATAGTAATTTATTTTACAATAGAAGTAATGGTCAGAACATTTGAAACAGAAGAGGATATTAAAGGTGACGGTCGGTCCTGTTCTGCAATTAGGGATGACCTCAAACACTGCATTTTCGCCACCGATTGCGTCAAATTAGTACTGTTTTTAAATTCATAACTAAAACTATTTTAAGAGATATTGTTTTAATTGATTGACTAAATAGGAGCGTAAGACTCCCCGCGAATGTCTGGCCACTCATCACCCGTCTGTTCCCGAAGAGTGTCACCAATTGAGAAATCTGTTGTATGAATGCAAACGAAGTTTGGTATGACTTTAGATCCGAATCTCGACTTCAAATCAATTGATACTTAATTTGATTTTCAGGTGGATTTCAGGTCTCGTTTTAGAGGAAGAAAAGGCTATTCAGGAATTGAAACCTAATTTAGTTTCACTCAATTCAGTCATTGTTTTGTAATTAGTTTTTATTAATATTTTAGAGTCAAAACCATTACTAAAATAACGAAATATCCATAAAATTATTCGAATAAAAGAAATCCAAAAAATTATTAAAAAGATAAATATAAGACAATGAAGTGATGACTAGAAATGAGGGAAACCATTGAAAATATGTATACTTTTTAGGAACAAACAAACAGATTATTAGGTTTTCAGAAGGTTTTGGTTCAGAACTTTGAGTAGAGTTTAAACTGAATTATGATTTAAGAGAATATATATTTCCAGAGATTAATAGACTTATTTTTTAGGCGTTTTCTTCTTTGATTTGGGAGAAGTCGATTGGAATACACTCGAGGCTGACATCAAATTCTCTATATATTGACCTAAAACTTGATTTTCGGACTTAAGTTTCAGATTCTCTTCTTTTACTGAATCCACTCTTTGAGACAAATCTGTGATTAATATTAAGAATTATTTTTAAATTTAATTAATTATAATGTGTCTGACCGTCGAGTGTGTTCTGGAGTTCGAGTACTTGTGCGATAAGCCGTTCCTTTTCTTCGACTTCATCGGGACTCATGTCTGGATCGAGAGCTCATTTAAATAGAAATTCAAATTAATTGTCAATAACTTAAGAATTATAAATGGCTTACAGTTGTGTTGAGCACTGGGACTGTTTGTGCCGTTAGTATAAACCGATGGAATAGATTCCATACTCTGTCCGTCGAGTCTATACCGTTGAGAATCAGATTCAGATAACTTTTCTTGACTTTGATTTTGACTCGAGTCCGGACCATCACTCAACTCTTCTGTGACGTCTTCATCAGCCAATGGTATGTCATTTAACTGGTCTTCAATGCGACTGCCGGTAGCCGTCATCTCATCCATTGTTCACTTCTATTATCCAATTCTAAGATTTATATAATTTAATAGATTTTAGTCTTATTTGAACTGAAATTTAAGTGTTTTGTCAAATGATTATCCCGTTATTTGTCCACAAATTAATGGACACAATAAGAACAAAATGGTATTAACCAAACATTTGATATTTTTATGGTTACACAACACTTGAATTTATCGGTTATTTGAGTGAAGATAAATAATAGTATCCAATATATTAGCAATAAATTGAATTTAATTGTATGTAATTTATTGGTCTTTAATTAACATTAATTTCAATACTCTTATGAGTTATGAAAATATCGATTTTCACGTATAAACTGATATTTGAGTAATAAATCAATGTTTGGTCTCAAAAGAGCATGATAACTTATCATTGATAAGTCATTGATAACATCATAATTAGAGATTATATTTCAATATTAAATTACTTCAATTAGATATTGAATCCAATATTCAGATTAATTAAGTGATAGTTATTTAAATAATTTGAGTAATAAATTGAGGAAATGTTGTTTTGACTAATAATTAGATGTTTTTGCAAAATGTTTAACAAAAATAAATAAATATATTATAGAAATACATAAATATTTTGGAGATTTAGAGTAAAGATTAGAGAAATACTTACTGGAAGTGATTTACAAGAAAAATAAGATAATAACAAATGAAACGAAAAATGAGTTCAAATTACAATTCATTCACAAAAATCTCATTTGTTTTGTTGTTTTCTGATTGTAAACACGAAAATCAGTTCTTATATAATAGTAAAACATTTAAAACATGAATGTATTGGAAAAGCGCTGCAATCGTTGCATACATACCATACCATACACTCCAATGAGTTCTAAAAAGGTTGAGTCAGTAGAGTGTTGTTGGGCTCGAGTTGTGGTTCACATCGAGTATTGTTTTGGAGTTCACAACTGCAGGTGTTTGTAATGTGGATGTGCTGTGCATCGAATCGCTATACATGTATACTGACTGACAGTTGATTTTTAATTGTGATTAAACCCTATTGTGATCGGCATCTAACCTTGCAAAGATTAACTCAGTATGTTTCACTATGTTCATTTATTTAAGCAGCTAAGAAGCAAAATTTGCAAGACGCAATAAAAGAGCTATAAAAAAGCTACCTGTTCACAATTGTCTAATTGCTAGACTAATTGATGTCTAACACTAATACTATGTCTAATTAATTAAACATTGGCTGAAAACACAGACTGTTTATACATATAATGACTAATGACTTAAATGTTTTGATTAGTTTTTTGCATATAATATGAATGAGTACTCATTGAGTAGTGATTTATATCTAATCACTCAATAAATAATAAAAATATAGTAAAACATCTGATCTCTTATTTAAAGAGCTTTTAATCAAAAGCTCTTTAAATGATTGAATGTCTCAAAACGAGTCCATTAAAGTCCGACAAAACGGCTGATGAATCGGACATTTGGCAGAAATGTTTGACTCAATTAAATAAAGGTCTGCGTAAGAACTGGAGCGCCGACATCACAGATGACGGAAGAATTTATTATCAAAAGTAAGTCTCTAATTAAACACTTGTTTTGTCAGATATTAATACATTCACTGCACTAACCATTACTTTGATTCGGTTTTCTATGTTATTATCAAATAAGTCGTGTATTTCTAATCGGAAAAGCGGTTACTCATAGCCTAACCATTCCTTACCTTCCCTTTCCTTTTTATTTACTGATTGTCTTTAGATTTTGTTTAATGAATTTCATGACAAAAAAGGTTGGATTAGAACTCAATTGAAAAGTGGTTTTGAAATAAAATTTTAATGAAAATTTTTAATCGATAGTAAAAAAAGGAAACTTTGAAAAAATGTGTCGGATTCTAAATATTTGCCAATCACTAAAAAATGACTCATTTCCTATTGACTCACAGCTATTGTTTAATGATTTAATTGAGATCTTTAGTGCAAAAATTGATCCTTCAATCGATTAATTAATTATTGATTTATCGGATTTAATTTATTTGACCCATTAATTAATCAATGGATTCAATGGTAATACGGAAGTAAACCCACTGCTGACCAATAGATAGCGTTAGTATTTGCACTCAATTGATGTTCGAGATTATACCCGAGTTAAGTCGAATTTTATTTTAAAAGTAATTTTAGAACAGGTAATTTTGATGATATACCCAGAGATAGACAATATTAATGTGTTTTAATTTTACGTCTGACACAACCATTTTATCATAAATTCNNNNTTATATATTTATTTAAAGAAGTTCTACGAATAAATTAAATTAATTTTAAACATAAAAACATCAGAAAATGATTAATTAGTTTATATTTAACCCAATTTTATTTGAATGTTAACTGATTTGGTTAACAAATTAACTCAAAGAGAGTGCACTTAACTTGAATTTTACATTGAGTAGAAGTAGGCAATTTGATCATGCATAAATCTGTTAAAATCGAATTAACTCAGTATGAGCTATAATCCTATGTGTAATATGATGTTCTCATTCAATGTTTTGAAGCGGTTTGTTTCGGGACAGTCACTAAAGAGAACAATCACAACGACTTTTCAATAAGTGTTTGCACTCTTTTTTCAAACCGCTTTTCAACAGACTTTTCTTGAGAAATATTTGAGTCCCTAATGAGAAGTTCAACAGAGCTTTGCATTCAAAACGATACTCATATTCTCCCTTAAAATTCAACTTAAATTTCTTAGCGAACGATAAATGTTATATAGTTTTCCTTTTTTCGGACCGCCTTTTCTTAAGTTGTTTTCAAAAATGACTAAACTTTTGGTTTGATTCACAAGAGATTTGATAACTACTTATATATTTTTGAATTTATCTTGATTAATTAATAGAGCTTTTAATAAGAAACTTAACTTCTCTTTTAATTTTTGTATTTAAATGAATTTCGAGAAAATGAAATTTCACACAAACTTTCGATATCTTGTTTTCACTTCCGGTCTTTTAAATGTTTTATGGGAACTCTGATGGGAACTTCCAAACGACTTGAGTCTCATTTTTGACGATTAATAATCGATAGATATTAGTCTCGATTTTATGCAAACTATGGGTTGAATAAACATAAAATGGATTTTATATAATTCTAAGATTATAATGAGAAGAGAGACACCTTGACATCAGAGGACATGGACTCAATCCAAGGCTCCAAACATTGAAGCAGAACGGGTTATATCAGTTGTGCAAAAGATTAACTAATACTTTGATTAATGGTATTTATTGGACATACAGTTTGATCTCATTTCTCATATATTCCTTTAATGGAAGACAAAAGTTATTCAATAAATAAAAATATTAGACTTAATCCGACAAAACGTCTCTCAATATCTTTAGTTGATTAACGTTTTGTCGCCAATTCTTATAATCTCTTTGTTATATACTCTGAATTAATCAGTTCTCTATTGTGTATGACCTCTGAATCAGAAAGATGTTGGCTTTGAGCCCCTATTGTTCTGTTCTTTACTCTTATTGTCTTCCGGTTTTGTGCGAACCGACCATTGGATCCAATGTTTTATGGAAAACAAATATTATTTTTCTTTGCGATCAATGATTATAAGGAATATCAGAGAGAATGCTTGGAATTGGCGTTTAGACCGTCAACTGCCTGTTCGACCGACTCAACCAACTCTATGGCGAAATTGTTAGTAAAGTTTAGATGAGGGCTGACTCATAGACTCTCATAGCTCTAGAGAACATCTCCTCCGCCGCATCTGCGTTGAGGATAATGTGATGGTAGGAATGGCTTTAATGTTGATTCTGATCGCTAACCAAAATTGTTTTTCCACACAAATCTTGTCTCTCGAACCGAACGAATAGCTCTTTAGAGCGAATTTTCGCCAAAATCTTTATACTCTTTTCATATCATTTCACGCATTTCTATTAAAGTGATATCCATTTCATTATAATTTGCTTTCAGTTTTATATAACCTGAGGTTTACTCTGAGTTTTGAATTCTAGTCAATCATTCGATCAGTGAATTTGAAAATTATTTTTTATGTGAAAAGTTTTCATTTATTTCTTGTGTATTATATTCTTTCATTCAATTGATGTCAAACTATTTTCCTGTTTATTGATATTCTCTGAGAATTTCTTTCTTTTATTTTGTCGGAAGACTTATCAGTGAAAAATGTTTTGAGATATAAAACTATTGTGTCTTCTCTTCTAAAAAACTAAATGCCAGCCCCTCTGACACAAACATATTAACGATAAATAAAAACAAAAGTTTTAAAATGCTTTTGGCTCTAAAAATATTATTTATACGACTCATTGAATTAATATCTTCTCAGCTCTAAAGCAGTTTATTTTCACTTTTTTCATGAGTTCTCTCTTTCTTGTTGTTTGTCGTCTCAAATATAATATTCTTTCTTTGTTTCACTTTTTTTAATTGAAAAAAATGTGTTCACAATTGAATTGTTATTCGTTTTTAATCATTGAATATAAGAGAAACACTTAATATATAATTACTATAAATAATCCTTGAATTGATGGGCAATAAGAGCACCTGCTTTTCACGTAAGGCTAGACGTGCCAATCGACCACATATCAGGTAAGGGCTGGGTTTTTAACACAACATTTTTTATTCTGTTCAATGAGTTGAGTGATATTTTTGTTGTATTAGCAATAAATTGTAATTCAATTAATCGATTCTCACGATTCATATATAGAAAACTCTATCTCTCGAGGCCTTAGGCTTTATATTCGGTGCAACTTTTACCCTAATCTCTGATATGTTTTTGATTATTAAATCAATAAGTTTTGCATAAAATTAAATCTGTGTTCAACTTTGAGAGAACTGATTAAAAACTTTTAACTCAACGCTTGATTTTATATTAAATTTTGATTAAAAAATGCGTTCACTTATTAATAGTTTTTCATTCATTAATATTACATTTCTTCGGAATAATTAATGTAAATAAAAACATATAAGAATAATGACCTCTAAGTTGAGAAGAAAATATGAAAAGTTTAATAGCAGTGAAAGTGATTACTGCAACAAAAATTTCACGGCTTATGAGAGCATAGAATTCCAGTTTTTGCTCGATTTTCAACCCTTAATATATGGAATTTCAGTCCAATTATATGAATAGAGAAAAATGTACTCATTTCTGACATTTAGTTAGGCTATAATAGTTGTAACTCAGAATAAGAGAATTAATATAATTGTTTGGATTTCGTTCTGTCATTAATAGATATTATTAAATGAATTGAAACGAAAAACTATGACATAAATGGTTCGCTTGATTACTATTTTCGGTTATTGAATATTCAATAACTAAACCTACAAATAGAGCATTCAATGTATTTCATAATCGCTTTTATATCGGAATTATTTCTAAACTAATGAATGCCTGAATATTCAATATTTACATTAAGTTTTTTGTTTGGATTACTCTTTTCATGACTTTCTATGCATTTGTTTCGTTGACATAAAACTACGGAAACTCTATCGGAATCATCCTTTTTTGCATTACTCAGTTTGAAATTTATTGATTAGATATTTCAATCTTCTCTTTGAAAAGCACTTCTCTTAAGTCAACGTTTTTATTCATTTTTGCAAACCATCGCTCATAAGAGGACTTTTCGTGTTTTATTTTTTGCATATTTACTCAAATTTTGAGATTACTATCAAATAAGTTATACTGTTCTGCATCGCAAACCTCTCAACTGTTCTTTATTAAGGGGTTTCTTGTGGTTTATATTTTTGCAGATTAAGCATTCCTTGAAGAGTAACCCCTGAAAAACAAAATTATAAAACTCTTTTTGTCAGAACTTGAACTCTAAATTATGAAATTCAAGAGAAGATGTATTCATAGCACAACTATTTTTCATTCACTTGAGATTTGTTGAAAAAAGATTATTAAAAAATTTCATTGATGTCATTAATAGTATTAATAGCCAAGATATTTAACGTTCACTAGAAGTATAGTCAAGGAAGTTATTCACCATTAGATGATAAATATTTTGTTGTAGTGTTCACTAATGTTGTTTAGGACCGCATTTTAAAAGAGGTTAACTAATTAATAATTTAGTGAATATGAATAAAGGATTTTTATGTTTCTCCTGGAATATAAATTTCAATGAATAATATCTTCAATAAATTGTTATATCGTGGCACAGATCTAAACAATTTTCAACATTAACATACATGTATGTTAAACCAAAGTGAAGAATAAGACAGCTTGGTTATTTATATAAATATAATATTGATGTTATTCTAAGATATGAGATAATTATTCAAAATATTCCTCTGTATTATATAATCGACAGTTTTTGGCACAGAATACCGAAAATATATTTAAAAGTTTTGTTTGTTTTTGAGTTTCATTTATCAAAAATAATGTTAAGTCTCTTGAAATGAAGAGAAATATTCAATTTGTCACCCGATCTATGTTTTCATTTTGGATCAGATTTATTCTTCAAACGATTTGTTTCAATGATAAGTTTGTGCGCAAATCTAACCCTTTTATTCAACTAATTTATTCTTTCGTAACATTTTCTTACTTAGAATTTAGTTTAATTTAAGTAATAATTAACTGTTTTTTATTTTTTTAAAACAATGATTTTCTTTTTTGTAACGACATTTCATTTTTTCTCAGAGCAAATATTTTTGGAT
Source organism: Achipteria coleoptrata (assembly GCA_000988765.1). Lineage (NCBI taxonomy): Eukaryota > Metazoa > Arthropoda > Arachnida > Sarcoptiformes > Achipteriidae > Achipteria > Achipteria coleoptrata. Next base: position 4,260 of record LBFM01005670.1, on the reverse strand, counting down.
GTCTTTAACTTTTATTTGTGTTTTTGCCTCTAATTCATGTCCCAAATTAAGTGCTGAACTTATTCTGTCATATTTGTTGGTCTCCTTTAATGTCAAAAATATTGTCTCATTTATTGTCGACTTATAGTCGAGAGAACTGTTTTTCTCAATTATGTTATTTTGGTGAAAATCATTGCTCTTATTTATTGCTTGTTCTCATTAACCCAAACATTGACTTTAGTGTATGATTCTTATAATAACCAACCCTTTCTGATAACAATTTTGATCACAACTTTAAAACATTAACTGATTAAAGATTATTAAACACTATTTTTAACTCAAACTTCAATTTGTTTGACAATGACTTAGATTTTTATTAATGATTATTAAGTTTTCGGACTTAAAATAGTGAATCCATTACTTTAGATGCGATTACAACCCAATTAACTAATTAAAAGAAATGTTTAATTATTTAAAACATCAAAATTAGTTGAATATAATAATTAGTTTATAAATATTTGTTTTTTCAAATATATAAGACTTAAATAAGTCTTAATTAAATGCAAACTAAGTAAGTGTAAGATCACACCCAAAGTTCCCAAATCTGAAGCATTTACCCAAAAGAGTAAAAATTAATTAGTAATCCGGAGTAAAATTCAATGAGAATTTGCGAAAACTCTTTGAGGGAAACTCTGCAGAAGTTATTGATTTTGAATGCAAATGAAAATATGTTTCACTTATAATTACAACTAATGTAATATTAATTTTGTTTTCGTTTTGAACTCACGACTGAATTGATCTGTAATTTGTTGTTATATACGTTTGTCTGCAAAAACTAATTGATTTCTTCCCAAATTTGTCTCACGTCTCGATTGCATAATATATTAGATGGAAATTTTATTGAACTCAAGATTTGTGTTGAATACCATTAGAAGACTATTAACACTGTTTTTCTAACACTTAACATATTGTCATTATCTTCAATAGAGTTGTAATAATTGTTTTATTATAGATTTACACAACTGTTTGTTATTTTTACTCCCAAAACAAAATTCTCATTTAATGACAGATTGAATGTAATCCACAAAACGATTGTTTTGTTTATTGTTTCTGTTAAGTAACTGCTAATCAGTGATAATTTGTCTTATATTTTGTTCAAAATTATGTCAAAATTATTTCAGTTTTTGTGTTTACATAATAGTTAACTATTTATCAGTTAAGAGGAGTTAAGAACTCTAATATTTTTGAATCAAACATTTTGTTTCTGATTTTAATGATTTATTGGCCGACGATATAAAGAATTGCGTAAATCTAATGCCTTTCCAAAATCAAAATGACTTTTCATCAAAACATTTATGAGTGAAAAGTCTAAATAATATAAATTATTGAAGTATTGCACTATTTTTATTCTGTGTGTCTTTTATTCTGATCTCATCTTTTACTATAAATATAATATAATATAAAATACACTAAAAATTCCTCAATTTTTTTAGTGTTGACCTCTTTTTGTCGGTGATATCTCTAAAGAATTTAATGTTTTCATTTCATATGATTTATGACTTATCGAAATGAGATTAATATTTTAATTGAATTTTTAAATAAAAGCCTATTTGAGGAGAAAAATCAATTTTTACGACTCAAGAAATATTTTGCCCAAAAAATAATACTTAATTTTGATATTTTTTTTGGACTGAAATTGAAATAAAAGTTAATAAAAAATTTTTGATAATAAAAATGAAAAATAGATTTTTACTCTTTTGGGCTAAATTTCATAAGAGATATGAAAGAAATAACTTAAAGGCAAATAAGTAAATGTTTTGCTCTAAAAACCGAATCAAGTCTTTTATTTGTGTTTTGGCATTAGTTGATAGTATAGAATCGTTTTCCTGTACTAGAATTGAATATCAAATGCTATTTGTTTAAGAATTCGATGCCAAACATTAGTCTTCTCTTATTATTATTGTTATTATTATCGTTTGATTGCAATACGAATTGCATTTCTCTATTGAATAGAGTGAGCAAACAATTTGTTTCGCCAAAAACGCCTTATCCACAGTCTATGCACTCGTCTTCATCTAAAACATACTCTCTTTTCAGTCATCCATCCACTCATCAGTAGTTCGGATGTGCGCTAAAAGTTTTTTTTCACTTATAGTTTGGTCTAAATTTAGCTGAACTTTCAGCTATTTATTCAGCATTTTTCTTGAGCTTAGGATTAACTCTGTTTTGGGTGCACTGCAGTCGACACTAAACTTAAGACACTCTTTTTCTACAGTTCTTTTGCATATTCTTATGTAGAGTTCATGCTTTTGGGAAGAGAGAGTCCCTCATAACTGTCGCCTCTGTTTGAGTCTCTGCTCATACTCTCTGTCCAGCATTTGAATGGGACAGTAGACCATTGGCAGCGCCGACACGTTTTCTAACGAATACTTCGAATTCTGTTTCCATAACCACATGAATATGAATATGTATTCATGGAATGAATCTCTTTTTTTACTGGTAGTCCTCAAAAGTTTATGACATCGTTTTTGTATCACATATGTGGTGCTCCTCTTCGCTCAGCCATATTTGTACGAAAAGTTGTGTTTTTTATCAAATAATCTCAAAGTTTGTCTCGAATTTTGACTTTTAATCGCTTATTAATGTGCTGTCAATTCAATGTCTGTTTAGTTTTAATACCAATGTTTTCGTATCTGTTTATACACTGATATGCTATAATCAACGGTTCCCTCTTATGGCAAATGGGTTTTCAACTCTGAAAACTCTTCACAATTAGTTATCGAGTGTTTTCTCGACTGTCTCTTACATTAAAAGAGTTATTTGTGTTTTATTTGTTTCACTCTTTTATCGCGACTTTCATTACATTTTCTTTTTTGGTTTGGTTTTTCTAAACAGTCTTTTCCTCTAATATATTGTATTTTTAGTTACATAACTGTCAAATGGTTAGCAATTAGTTATTTTTAGTGTAAACTTGTGTTAAAGTTCATAACACTTTACTGATAACAGTCCTAAAAAAGTGGATCTCCAATGAGTTCATTAAAATATATAATCAAATCGAAACGCAATCCGAGGTATGTATCAAATTATTTGAATCACTCTTAGAATTCGTTTTTGTTTTTATTTAAATCACTTAAATATAAAAATAGACATTTCTTAACACTTATAATGAAATGTTTTTATTTGAAAGTCATTACTAGTTTTGAGTAGACATTTGAGAGCACTAATTCTATGACCCAAACAAATAATGCCAATTCGTTGTCAACCTTTTTGCAACTTTTATTTATTTTTCCCTCTCCTCTCAAATTCGTTTTCCTTATTTATTGTTTC
>LBFM01005601.1:9763-20393 GCA_000988765.1 Achipteria coleoptrata | reverse complement strand
TGGGGCAATATTCATAACATTGAAGGCACTTTTCATCTGATAATATAATATGTGTTCAATTTATTGGATCAGCGCTCTGTTCCCTCTCTTCAGTCTCTTCTAACGGCAATATTTATTTTAACAATTCTTTAGTTTCGTTTATATATTTTTTATATATATTCTGGTCTTAACTCTCACTCTTAACACAATTGATTTATTGTATTTACGTTCCCCTAAACTGTAGAAAACTTATAGATATGTTCTCAAAATTTAATGCATTTTTTCTTTTTTGTAATGATTTATATATCCCATTCTCATCCCTCTGTGTTATATTTGTCTTTAAAAAAGCGGATATTGGCCCCCAAAAAAGCTCATATATAAAGATCAATAACTATTAAGGGCATCCTCATCCTGGTTAGGCTCTGGTAAGGCTGTGTTAACGGCATCCCAATGTACAGCCATTAATAGGGCCGATGAATTCGAAGAGCAATAAGGCCTGTTGTTGTACAGCACTGGCAATCTATTGCTCTCTCCCTTTTGATAAGTAGCTGTTTCTCATAAATTAAAGTGACTCTGTTTGAAAAGGGAATTTGCTAGAGTATTTGCCAGTCGGCCAAACAGCTATTTATTTGACAAAATTGACAAACGAAAGGCCATCAATAAGTTGTTATTGGCTTTGAACAGCTCTGGCAGATAAAAAATCTGAAAGGGGGTCAAAATCACTGATCATCTATTGATAGTATCAGACCATTCAGGGATTTATCTTTAGATCTATTGCTCTCTTATGAGGACGTGATCTGATATACAACTAAGTATTCTCTACTAATAATTATTTGAAATACAAAATTTCAATTCAATTTGAGTACACATTAAATGTAATGTCGAATATTATTGGGTATATATTTTTGGTGAAAAGTGATCTGTCTTTTTAAGAAATGAATTCCAGACCAAATATTTTTTGGTCTTACATTACAAATAGTGTGATATAAGTCCAGTTTCTGTAGAGTAAATAACTCTTATATGAAATAATCATAATAATAATAATTGCCTTTAAAAAAATTTATTACTTGTTTTGAAATTCTTTTCACATTTGGCCATATCTTATACAAGAATTATGTGAAGGGATATAGAAATAAAATGAAACATTAATTGTGAATTGGGGTCATCGGTTTATTGAAAAAATCCCAAATTCTAAACCAGTATTGCACATATACTCATATAACCAGCACATATCTCTATAATCAAACGACTAATACAATCTATCGGCTGAACGAATCAAAAGATTTTTTCTTTTATCCAATTTTTAAAAATTCAAAACTAAACGACAATTTTTAATAATTCAATGACTTATATCTGCTGTCAAATTGAAAAACTAAATCAAAGTCAGATACAAATATATATATTCATACAAAAACTAAACAAATATTTTATTCACGTAATTATTCATTAAATGGTTTTTAGAGTGAAAAATGAAAAAATGATTTCAATATATATTTTTAAATACATAATTCAATATTTTATAGGTTTTTATTTTGAAAATTATATTTCCAATACATAAACTTTTTAAAAGTTATATCTCATTAGTTGAATAGATTTTGTTCATTGATTAGATGCTGTTGTGTTTTGAGGTAAGAGCTATTCTGCACTATTCAACTGCAGAGAACTTGTATTCTTGCGTTAGACGATAGCGTTGTCTTTTGATAAGTTGGAGGAGATATACGATTAAACTAAATAAAATATAATATATTTACTTATAACTTAACTCGACTATATTATATAATAATGGGAAACATGTATACGCATACTAATTGAGGACCGAATAGTCGATATAAAACACTTTTAACACTAACTTTGTATATAAAGTTTTCAGAAAAATACTGTCGATTCAATACTTGTGTTGTCTTCCCTCTAAAGAAACAGTAAGTGTTATGGGGTGTAAAGAGCACTGGTATATAATTCTTGAATGTTATTCACACGAATAGATGAATAGATTGGATAGTTTTGGTAAAAATGTTTTCTTTTAAAGTCTCGAACTCTTCTCTAAATTTATAACTGGAAAATGCATTTAATTCATAATCAATACTATAGACTGTGTGTGAGTGAGTGAGAGAGCGTTTCTCGAGTTAGTTAGTAATCAGCTCGAATGCATCCACAAATTCTCCCCGTTATTAATGCCACACATTAAAAATAATGGTCTGACTAACTTGATTTCCAACATGATTTAAGGCAATGCCTGAACTAACGTTTTGGCGTTCCATTCACGCGATACCAATCCTCTCCATTCAATACGATAGCGCAGTACTCTACTGGCAATGGCTGTGCGAATCACTCTCAAATGTTTGTACAGTATATACACTCTTATGATAATAGACAGTGCCGTCGATTTATTGTTATTTGTATCGACTAATTGTTTTATATATAACTTATATAAAGTTAACGCCAGTATTGCTCTTATGTTATCATACATTTGGATAGAAAATGAGAGAAAATGAGAGAAAATGTTTGCGAAAATTATAATTTATTGACATTATTTGTTAGGATGTTCTCCACATATACCACATATTAGATGATAGAGAATATGAAGAATATTTTCAGATATGAATTTAGTTTAGTTTTTTGGGCACTCATCACATAATCTATACATTGATGATCATAAATGGCGAGAATAATGATAGACATAATAAGATAGACAAACCCCTGCACATACACTTCGTTGTAGTGTTCACTCGAATGTGAAGCATATCTGGCCAAAAGTGATGATTAGTTCATACCAATGGCATCCCATACACCTGTGCGCTCGCATATTGTCTTAAATAATGTGAATAATAATATTATTTATACATTTCTTAGAGCAGACAAAAAACAAGTTTAACCAAAAAATAGTGATTATATATTAAAGTGTATTAAACCGCAGATTTGTATCATTAGATAACTTATAGTTATTTTTCACTGTTTTTCTCAAACTTTATTAACTAAAGTAAGTCATATAATAAGTAGTATTTTGTGTGCCAAACAGCCACTTCTCATTTTGCAGCTCAATCCTCATCACTGGCATCCTCTCTAAGGGTTAACAACAGAGTGAATGCCATTCATTAAAACCTTCCCTTCCTTTTATGTGTGTGTTCTCTAACTTTCTATTACATTATTAGAAATACTCATAATTTATACCATACCTGCCATTAGTATAGAATGAGTTAACACAACAATAATATAATGGAATTTGGTTTTGGTTTTGGCCAGACTATGGATGTGCTTCTGTTCTCCAGGTGCAGCACCAGCACAAATCCCTTGATGCTAATACGCTGGTAGTACCGAACATAGCAATTGAGCGATTTGCTCTCTAACTCTACCTAATTCTGTTCCCCATTTATTTTTTTTCTTGTGATGTTTATGTAACTTATTATAAGTATTAGTTGTGAATACCTTTCGTTTGAAAATATGTTATAACACAGAAAATATATCACTTATGTGTTTGAGCTCTACTTTTAACACAAACTTTTTATTATATTCTAAGAGTGGAGTGAAGAAAGTTTTCTCTTCTCTCTCACGGTTTTCTCCTAACATACATACGATTTCATACCTTTTTACTGAATATAATTTATGTGAGGTCTGTCCAGAAATGGCTATATTTGCCTCCAATTCCTGCTTTTATAACGCCTTAACTGAAAAGTTAAGGAACAAAATATATATTTATATCTTCTTTTCTTCTCTATTTCGCTAATCTTTTTCTCTATTATTTATTATAAACTCTATTTCCAAGTTTAGTCCAATTTTCTTAGCTTTTTATCTCATGTTTTTTTACTTTGGATCAGATTTGACGACAATCACAATCAACTGCAACGACAAACGGGAAGAGGAAAACAAAGAACACAATCGAATAGAAAAAGAAGATAATAGTTGTGAGGAATCAACGAAACGGATTGACAGACAACCAGTGGAACCACTAATAGAAGAGACACCAAATGTAAGATTGAATTTTTCATTAATTTAATTACTTATCTATTATTTAGCTTTTATTGACTTCCTCGGGCTCGGGATGTCTGGTCGTGGGCAGAGCTCGCTATGTGTGCTGTGCTTTTGCGCTTACAGTATGTGTGCTCTCCTCTAAGAGAACAGACTATTGTTTCCTGCGTTCGAATGTCTTTTGTTATGCAAGTTATAGAGTGATTGAGGAGATCCGCATCACTGCTGAACACAAATGCTTTTTGTCACAAAACTGCCTATTCGTATGCTGTGCTCACACTCGCACACTACCAACAAATGCATAGCTGTTCGGCAGCGCCTGATTGAAGCTATCACTCGCTTTGATCTCACTCTTCGCTAAATAATTTTGATTTTACTTTTTCAAAGTTAGGCATAGATTTTGATTTTTTGCTTTAATGACTTCAAACTCATTTGTTTTTAAACTATCAATGATTCGATTTTAATATTATATTTTGTCGACAATTATTGAAAATAGTATTGTTCCTCAAGGACAAGGACACAACCATCCATGTGATGCCAGTGCCTAGAGTCGACCAAATGTTTGCAATGCTGAATCACATGCACTCAAATGTTTAGGCTGTTTAAGGCTCAATAACTCTATTAATTACATCAACAACTTTTTGCAATAGAGAAACACTAATTCATTGATTGCTATTTAAGTTAATAGAAAGAGAAAAATAGGTTTTTCTCTAAAACATTAATTCACTTATTATTGTGTTTATTATCTTTTCATAAAATCTCAGTATTTTTTATATTTAAACAAAACAATTATTTTCCACACTTTTGACTCTATTTTTTCATTCAATTTATTGGATACTTTTCCTGATGCTTGCATTTTTTAATGATATATTTCCGATACCTGAGCTCAAAGGTATGACTCAATTATATCAGTCAAACAAATTATTAATAAAAATTCAAAATAAAATTGTTATTAAATTCAATTTCGAAATAATATTATTATTCAAACAAAACTACGATTTGAACAAATAATTGATATGAAAACAATTTTCCCAAAAAATCGATTTCCAACGAAAAAAACGAATTATAATAATATTTTATATGAAATAAAAATATAAGTACTAAAAAACTTTTCCATAAAACTGTGAAAAAAAGTTTAGGAATGTTTTTGTTTCCTCTTATTTAAAAAACATTCATTTACTTCGAGCGGCGATAGACTTGAATTAATCGAAAAAATTAATCGATTATTACTTTAATTTTTTCAGTCAATGACTAGAATTACTCATTTTATTTAATTGTTTCCAAATATTTTTCTCCTAAAAAAGTATTATTTGTTTTAAATTAAAAATTTGTTTTTCTTATTCTCTGTTTTTCCAATATTTACAGACAATTGATTGTAAAACAAAAGGAGACGACAAACAAATAATAGCTGCGAACAACTCTTCATTATTAGAGTCTTCATTAGTTGGCAACTATTGCATAAAACAACCAAAAGTTTTACAAACAAGTGGTGAGTGATATATACCTCGCATTCAATTAGAATACAAACAATTATTATTCTCATTTCACTGCAAATATTTCCTTAAACTTATGATTTAAAACAATTAATAAGTTTATGAGAGAATTGAAACATATTTTTTAGACTCAATTGTGTTATAAATCAAAATAATTTGAGAGAAAAAAAAACAATTCAATTAAACTCGATTTAAAAGCATTTAATTATTTTAACTAATCCTTATCTTTTCTCTTGTTTTTCCCCTTTTATTAAAATGTGCTTGCTCATACAGCCTTTAACCAATCACAATCCAGTGACAATTCATCACAAGTAGACCAGTGCTGGAGGAATGAGAATTCATTTTATGCAAAGTAAGTGCAAAATAAGTTATGATTAAAGTTAAGACGAAGAAAATTATTTTCACACAAGAAAAATATCAGACGTTTTTAGCCGTTATTATAATCAAAGTGTAAATTAACTAAAAAAAAGTTAATTGTCATAAATAAGTCTGAGAGTAGAGTAAACCTAAAAGAGTGGTTGAGTTTGATTTAATAAGAAAGTCATCATAAATCATGAATTGTCTAATCGGTGACATTTGCATAAGTTTTTCCCTTTTTCTCGATTGAGTGTAAGAAAGAAGAAAAAATCACTTTTTTAAAAACAAAATTTAAAGTGAATGTCGAAGAGATAGTCATTCAGAGCTAAATAAATACAATTATTACTTATTATATATAGTTTTTATGTATAATTTTCTTAACAGCTATTTCTTATGAAAGCTATTAAAATGAGTGTTTGTCTGAACGTTAAATTATAGTCAAGGCCTAACTGATCATAAATGTCATTATTAATAGCGTACGGCTCTATTGCACACACATTGCCATCGCATCGATATCTGATTATAAGCTATAGTCCTATTATTTCCTTTTGAATTTAATTTCTATTGTGATTCAGGTTATGATAATTAAAATTCTGTTCAAAAAGTATTAACTATTTTATTATTATTATAATAGTACTCACATTTGACGGATAACTTTAATGAAAAAATGACTCACTTTTATAGATATAAACCAATTATACATAAATTTTCAGAAACTTTCGATTAGGAATTCAGATCAGAATTTTGACTCTTTTTTATTTTATTATCTATTATTCAATAGATTTTATTCACTGAATATTCTGTTGTTTGTATTACAATGTATTGAATGCTCTCATCCTTAAAATAGGAACAATAGTTTGGAAACTTTAGATGAGATTATTATAAGTGAGAAAATGGCCGAATCAGAGAAGGAAACGAACAAAGAGGTAAGCAGTCTTTGCAAGTTTACTTTTATTTATAATTCTCTTTTACTGGCTATCAATTACAACATTAGAGCGCAAAACTCTTTAAGAGAATGATTTAGAATATAAATTATAATTTAATTATACATTTGCTTCAATACATTCTACTATTGCGATATCGACTATTATATCAATGATATTCTGTGCGATGGTGTGAATGTATGCCTCTTTTGTTAGGCATATATTTCCCAACCAATATTGAGGATAAGGTCGCGATGAAAAACAGCTAATTCTAATAGTTATGTGTTGGGCCCACATATCATAACTTAAATGTATTTTAATATTCTTTGTTTGATTTGGAAAATTTTCATTGAAATATATTTAATTCAATATTTAATTTCATTTTGAAAATGAAAAAATGTTTTTCTTCTCTCAAATATACATTAAATTAATATTTAATAATAGATTAAATAAAGAGAGAAAAAGTAATGGCATTAAAAGTAGAATACAATAAGTCATTAGACGGACGGATAGTTTGTTAATTCAATAGTTTTTCTTACAGTTCTCTCAATGAATCACTTCTTTGAGTAAAATAATGTTAAATAAAAATAGATTTATTTTTCTAAGGCTTATCACATGTTTAGGTAAACACTTAGTCTTTCTTTAATACACTCTTAATTTGGTCTTCTATTCGGTTGGTTTGGTTTCTAACCATTGAGTCATTTTGAAGATATCAAGTGATTTTCGACTGAATGCAGTCCACCAAAGTTAGTATAGCTATGAGAGCACATCCCTCACCGATTGCATTGGCATTAGAGGCTGGCAATCGACGTAAAGCTTAATTTCAAACTTAATTTTTGTGTATGTCTTCAGTGATGTGTTGGAGTGAAGCCATCAAAAAATGGAGCATGAAATACAAGAAATTACATACGATTGCCTCTCTTTCACCAAATTAAAACCCTCTCCACATACTCCCCATACATAGATAACTACTCTCCCTTTGCTCTCTCATTCCGATGTTTTGCTTCAGCATCGGATCACTATTTTCAGTATTCGCTGGATGTGAGGGGTTGTGGCTGTGATTACATGTTATTTAGTTGTCGAGTAGTGTATTCCCTCTCATTAATTCATATATTATTACTGTTTCGTACAATAAATTGAGAGCAAAACCGTATTTTTCTTCGTTATCTCATTGTGTCGTCGAGTAGTAGTGCCGTCAGTATTGAGTGAGAGATACACTCAAAGAGTAAGAGAAAAGTAGCAAAAGATAGAGAGAGAACTCATTTTATAGTTTTGTAGTTTGAGTTACGAAATATACACGAAATACACTTCAACTCCAGTTATTCTCTTTATATATTAGTATTGGTTATATATGTGCTCTTTTAATAATTAATTGCGTTGGATTGAGTGCTTATATATGGTTAGGTCTGTGCTATGTTGTGCAGTTCATTTGATTTGAAAACCTTTCCTCAGTTTCTCCAATTTCCAGAGTTTGTCAGTTCATTGCGTGAATGTCTTGTGTTAAGCGAATAACCAAACGTTAAGAGAGTATGGCATCCCTTACCCATTGCCTAACCTTATAATTCTATTGCTTTCTATACACTTATAAACAATATATACAATTCTATGGTCGGAGAAGATATAAAAATAAGACATAACTCCAATACCTAATACAATAAGAGGGTTAGTGTAGCCATATATCCAATATATAGCGGTTATAATGGAAGCGCACATCTATAACATCTCTGACTATATTGATGCAAACAATCAGTGCATCTGAGGCTCACTACCGCATCAGATCTCTGCACGAAATGCCATTTCAATAAAGCATTTGATGTCATGTCAGGACTTTTATATAGTTTTTTGTTCATCTCTTTTACTCTATTTATATATAGATATTGAGTGCGAATCTCTTTTGTTGACTATTATTACAACTATTGCTTATATTTCACGTCTCTATTCGTTTTGGGCCGATAATTGAGAGACACAATAGTCGCCAAAATAATCACAATAAATATTATCTCTTATTTTTGGCCGATCTTTATATGGTTAACAACAAAATAGTTACTCTATTTCTCTCACTCTCTTCCGAATCCTAGTATTGGTTTCAGTGTTTGATTTGTTGATTCGATTGGGTTTAGGCTTAACTTAAAGGCGATAATATCAGGGAATGGTATGAAAAAACAATAAGAAAATTATATTATTAGAGGGAAAGAAACTAATATAATATCAAAACTATATATTTGTTGTGTTATTAATGTTAGTGTTTTTTTGTTAACATCTAATAATACTAAGTATTGGCTGATTTATGTACTTTGATATTCTAAATAACAATTTTTTATTAGTTTTATTAGTGTTTTTATCAGTAGCTAAACCTCCAGTTCATTATCAGTTATCGAGGCATATATTGCCGTACAAAATGTAAGTCCAGATCATAAGAACTCTATCAAAACTATCAAATATTATATTCGGATCAAAGTTTTATTGTCATATATTGTATACGATTTTTGCTATAATATTATTGGAGAACAAGTATTGTTCGGAACAGAACACAAACTGATAGACTATTGGAGGCAATAAATTGCCATAAAATGGTATTTAACTTTCAGTTATGTTTGATAACAATTCCAAGATATTGAACCCAACAAATAAGTTATCATTTTATAACACCATTCCTTTATATGCTTCATATTTGCTTTCGAAAGCATTTGCCTTCTTTGATAGCCGGCCCCTAATCGTCGATATGTCATAAATTTTTTCCTCACATTTCTCCGAATTGCGTCAATAATCAAATATAATTATAAACTGAATATAAATTTATTATGAAATGCGTTAATAAATCAATGCATTAGTTGTGCTCATAATCAGTGAAATTCGATTGTTAGCCATATATTAGACATCACTCTAATATATGAGTGGTAATCAATTACGAGTCACCTCTACTTTACATTTTTTCATCGATCATCAACAGGTAGACTCTGTAGATGAGACACTGCACAGGCATTTGGCACACAATCACTGAAACATCAGAAGCCCAAACATTTTTTTTAAACACAGAGAAGCTGTGATCGGCTGCACAGACCACCCGGCCTTTAATGCTCTTTTGTGTGCCGTTTGCCGCACACACCTCCCCATCAAACGTATTGTGTATTTATTGCTTTACAACTCTGCAGACTCTGTCTGTTATCTCTATCCCTTTATGCAGTGCTCACAATATTCGGTAAATGTATTTTGATTTTGAAGTACACATCGATTCGATTGGTCTCTTGTTTTGTATTTGCAATTAGTTATTACAAACCCAAAGCCCGACAGGAATTCTTGTCGTATGATTGAGAACTGACTAATCAAAGCCTCAGATCTCATATTCAATAATTTATTAGAAATATTTCGGAGTATTTATTTTTTTGCTAATCCTTTTTAATTACATAAAACATTTAACGCATTCACTCATATATATTGTTTGGAGAGAGAGAAAGCCAGACATTCAGACATCGACTGAATATCTTTCCTTTTTTGCTAACAAAAATGTTTTGGTTACAAAAAATAGTAAAAATTTATTAAACACTAAAATGTTGTTAAAAAGTTTGTTCTCAAGAGTAACGCCCAATCATTCATATAAAGTGCAAAGTTGTATAACTAATAAGTTATCCATTAGTTTCTGAGTAATAGTTTTGCAAACATTCCGAATGAGAAATAAAAACTAAAGACTAATAACAATATTTTAAATACAAATTTCCAAATTTGTTAACATTTTTTGTAAGTGTTTTCTAAACTTATATTTCATTTTTTAAAGAAAGATAAGTAACGAATATATTCGGACTAAAGTAACACTTGTTTTCACCTCTTTTTTCAATTGCATTGTATTTGCCTCTCCTTTCCCTGTTTTACATCTCTGGTCTAAAGTAAAAGCTCATCCATCTCTCCCAGATTCATACT
>LBFM01005535.1:3443-18545 GCA_000988765.1 Achipteria coleoptrata | reverse complement strand
CAGACTTAAATCAAAAATTCTGTAATGAAATGAGGAAAGGGATGGTTTGGGGTTTACACAACTTTTTCAATGATTGATAAAATCTCAAAAATGTTTGTTATTTCAAATGAATGAAAATTTTTTGATGAATCGATGAAAAACTTTAAATATATATCAGTTTTGAAACATATTTACAGCGTTTGATATTTAAGGCTTTGATTTGTGTTTAAAGATATAATTTTTACGAACAATAAAGCGTAGGAAGACTTATAAGACATTTATTATATTTCTATACAATTAATCATTGATTTGTTGTCCAAATATTCAAAGACATGGTCTCAAGTTTTCACAGATTTGTCGATCAAATATCGGACCACAGGGTATACCTGAGTCAGAAGCGTTAACCAAAATATTTCTTTGACGCAATCTATAGCCTCTTCCGTCGCAAGTCTTAGTACAGGCCGACCACTCACCCCACGGACCCATTTTACAATCAACCGGTCCTGAAGATCATATAATGTGTTGTTTTATTCTTTATACATTAAAAAGTGATTATTTGCAAGTTTAGTAGTGCTGGTGATGGTGTTTATGCTTTTTGGTGCTCACAGACGATAATTTGTTAGTATTAAACGAGTAAATGCCAGCCCTATAATCAGCTGTAAGTTTTAGGAAATAAGCAATTCTTTGATTAGTATTTAAGTTAAGCACTGCTTTGTATATAAAAATTAGTCAAATGCTGACCACAATCGGGGATTTCTTTGCATTTTCTTCTTTGCACTAATTTTTTAGGACAGGTTTTGCCGCCGTTCTGAGCATTTAATTTAATTTCACGTCTTCGCTCTTTTCTAGCACCCGGTCCACAGGATTTGGTACATGGAGTCCATTGCGACCATTCAGTCAACTTTTAATTTATTTTAAAATATTTCAAATATTTTCAAAAAAGATTACATCAAAGATCTTACGACACAATCAATAGTTGGTCCTTGGTTTTGGTCGTGTTGGCGCTCAATAATAGGTGGAGGGTTAGTACCACTGTTACTGCCAGTTGATAATGAAGTCAAGGCATTGATTGGCGCTAAAATGAAAATAAATTTAAATGAATTAATTAATTAATTTATTACTTTAAGTATTATTTTTTCTGAATCCGTGAAAATTATTTGAAAGAATAGGAAACACTTAAGTCGTGACAAATATATTGAATGCATTCAAACAATTATTCTTATATTTATGAATTGTCATTCAAATGATCTTTCAAAGTGGGGGTCAATTTTGCGTAAAACAGTTTAAAACTTTGAGAACACTATTGAATTATGAAACTAAAGAAGAGTGCATTTGAAAAAGGAAAGATAGTTAGAGTTAGTGTTACCGCAAACGAGGCCTTTCTCGAGATGAACGGTTGCGTCTTTCATGGCATTGGCATAAGCTATAGTAGATGGTGGTAGTGATGCCTGAACAAAGTCTTCAAGCAGTCAAGCAATTCATTACAGTTCTCCTCATTTTTTTAGTAAAGGATTTAAAAGAGAATTAAATAAAAGACTTACTCTTAAGCATGTCTTCACACATCCTCTTACAGTCTGAATATCGTTCGAAGTTATTCTTATTTCCGCGACACCCGCCGTATATGAACTGATAGCACATGCCTTTGCTTACATCGTAGTAATATCGAGGGAAATAGCCCCGACAGGGACCGACCTCTTTATTTTGCATACATATTTCTGGAATTGATTTGAAACGAACAAATAAATATAAGAAAGGTATCAAATTATATATAAATATCAGACCCTTAGCCTCATTGAGATCAACTTTACAGTCAATCTTATCTGCAACACAGGGAGCCTTTTGGATCAGATCTATATTACAAACATTTAGGTGTCGGGGACTCATGAATAGACGGGTTCTGATTTTGAGTCCTTTACCACACGAAACAGTACACGGCGTCCATTCTGACCATTGAGTGACACTGCATTTGGGATCGATCTCTTGTGGTTCTTGACATTGAGGTAAAGGTCCCATACATACTTCCTTCTCGACGAGCTCCACCTGATTACATACTTTACGCGCCATTCTATTCATGAACTTTCGAGTACGAGTGCGGAAACCTTTACCGCATTCCGAACTACATTCCTGCCATTCAGACCAAGAGGTTGTGGCACAGCTCACTTCGTTTACACACTTGACTTCACAGCTTTCCTTTTCAATGAGTTTAGTCATACAATTCATTTGTCGAGCAATTTGTTCATGCTTATAGTTTCGAGTTCTCATTCTAATACCGTGACCACAGCTCGCACTACAGGGTTTGAATTCTGTCCATTCCGTTACCTGACAGTCAGCTAATAATTTAAAGTTTAAACAATTTTTTAAAAATCTATTCATTTATAAAATTATTGACATAAATGAGGTAAATGAGATAAATGAGATTGGTCAATTAGGCAATTAGTCAATTGGTCTGTTATTTTATCAACAAATAACACAAATTATTTTCTTATTTTAGGAACAGTTGTCTTAATTATAAGAAAAGTGGAAAACTTTTAATTCCTTCAAATAATTGTAAAAATGAGTGACAGAGGAATACCTGTCGACGGAATTCCTTTTAAATTGAATGCGAAATGAAATTTTTGAAATCAAATTAAATTTGATTTAATTTATTAATTAATAAAAATTGGTTTTCAAATAACATATTGAACTCACGTCTGATTTCTTCCTCTTCCTTCTCATCGCAGTCAAAGCCGGAACAAATAGGCGACAATTTATTGCTATCCTCTCCACAGGGCTTTTCATAAATTCTCTGTCGGGAAACCGTCAACTTTGCGATTGGCTTCATTCGAGCACCGGTCTGGTCATAAAATGGTGACTCCGCGTGATTTGGATTCGTTGATGTAATTCTTCTGATTCTTTCCTGAGGAACAGTAGGAAAATTTGGTGCTAAATATGTAATACCAGAGTCAGTGCCGGCGTCCCATAAATACAAATTCATGACTTTTTCTGTAACCCACGAACAGTTCTTAAGGCAGAGCTCTAAAGCACTAACACCAACAACCCAATCAGGACTGGGCCCTAACATTGATAGTAATGACATCAGATGATGCTTAGAGTCGACCCTAAAGACAGCGAATGTCTTTCCATTTAGGTTTGGATGCCATAGACCTCGAGCTTTAATTATTGTCCTTAAAATTAAGATGTCTTTGAATTAAAACACTTTTCTTACGAATGAATTGAAATCATTAATAAACAAAATCTAAGTTTTTCTCAAAACTACTTTTAGTACACAAAAAGTGATACAGAATTGGTTTAAATGAAGTATAAAAAGAGTTTTTTGAATCTCTGAAAAGCAATAAAAGGAAAATAAGATTTTGAGTGAGGAGTAGATGTTTGCTAACCATTATTGATGTTTACCACAATTTCTCACAACTCAAGTGATTAATTGCTTTATTTGTCACAAAATGAATAAATGAAAGCATTTTGAAAAATTGCTGACATTATTGTCAGAATATTTAACAAACTATTGGTCAGTCAATCAGCTCTGACATCGTTTTAAGTCTGTCTGATGATTAGAGCCAGGCAAAATGAAATCTAGATTTCATTTTTGAATTTTAATATTCAAATAAACTATTACATCTAACAGATTAAATTGATTCACAAGATAAGCATTTATTTTGAACAAGTTCATTTTGAAAAACGTTAACTGGTCAATGTTGTAACGTTTTATTCTATAATGAAAATAAATAAGCTTATACATTGTAAAGATGACACTACTAATGATTAACACTTTTATAATTTTTATATTAAAATTGATGTAGTTTTTAGCATTTTTATTGCTAGATTGTTTGACATCTTATTAAATAATTTTAGTTTTTCGAAACGTCTGATCGAATATTTTAATGACTCGAAAGTCCTAAACTTATTGATCGGGTCCTCGATTTGACGTTTTCTTTATATCATTTTAAAATATTGATTTAAAATCTTTTAATACTCTTATATACACTTATATTTAGGACTAAAAAGAAGAGTTTTATAGCAAATTTTCAGATCATATAAGAATTTTTATAAAATATTGAAAGAAAACAAAAGTGAAACACCGAAAGCATTCCTAACCATTAGATTTAGATTTGAGACCTCTCTTATAGTAGTTTTACAAAAGAGTTAAAATGAAAAATACTTGAATTGTGTCATACATTAAGTAAATATTTATCTCAATCTTTCAATTTATTGTTACATTTGTTTTGTAAAATTTTG
This sequence comes from Achipteria coleoptrata, assembly GCA_000988765.1. Taxonomy (NCBI): domain Eukaryota; kingdom Metazoa; phylum Arthropoda; class Arachnida; order Sarcoptiformes; family Achipteriidae; genus Achipteria; species Achipteria coleoptrata. Next base: position 14,333 of record LBFM01005535.1, on the reverse strand, counting down.
TCATTTTTTGTTTTTGTTTTTGTTTTAACTGAATGTTTAAATGTTAGGTATTTAACATTATTATTATTATTATACTTTGTTTCCATAAAACCCAATAAAAATCTAAAAATTTTAATTTGAATATCTTAGCAAAAGCTATGGAAAGGAAAGCCTAAACCAAATATTTTAGGCAAATTATTAAACGAAAAGTTAAAAGGAATGAATTCTATGTTTTAAAAATCAATGTCATTGAAAACTCAAATAATAATTAATATAAGAATATTTTCTTTCATTTATCTCACAATTTTTGGTTAATTTTAATGAAATGAATAAATCATTTGGAAGTAATACAGCCTTAAGTTCATTGAAGTTCATGAGCTCTCATTAAATTAAATAGGTTCTTTAGAAATAGTTTTCTCGAGTGTTAGGAATTGAGATAATTGAGTGAACAACACTTTCGTCAGTCTATTGTCTGGAGATTTTCCTCTCATCGCAGCCATAAATAAAGAATTCTTAATATTTAGTGTAAAACTCACTCTTAAAACGTCTTTTACACAAATAAGTGTTTATAATAGAAAATTGAATGTTTACTTCACTTATAATTTAATTAAAATTAATTGAATTTAATTGAAATACTGAATATTTAAATTTTGTATACATTTTAGATTAAGCTTTCAATTGATAGTTGATATCCTTTCCCAAGAGCTCAACAAAATTTGCATCAAAGCCTAATTTTAATCTGTGCCGTAATGTTAGCGAATAAATACATATATTTTGTAATAACTGTTTTTACGTAATAACTAAGAAATGATTTAATATTCATTCAAATTATATTTTTTGATTTACACATAAAAAGGAATATCCCATTAAAACAACAATATTTTTATATTTTAAAACTGAAGAAGAATTGGAAGATATCTCACTTTTTGGTGTAAATTTGTATCTCATTTGTTTGAAAATTAATTAGTTATTCATTGGAAGAAAAAGGTTAAGGAAATTAATTATATTAACTAAATTTATTTAAACATTTAATGCATTTTTATTGAATTTATTTAATAGACATTGGATTCTATTGGATCTGATTATTAAGCGTTTGTGCAGTTATACCACAAATCTATATAATAATAATAATATCACTTTTAATCTTATTTTCCCTATCATTAGATCCAATAGAATAGGAGACCAACAGATAAAAGCATCAAAACCGAGATTTTCGAATCGTTGTATAACATTGACCTCAATTTATACATCACTTTATTCATAGATTCGTTATTCAAATGATTATTTTTATAGAATGTATTTCCTCTCTTCTTATTTAATTTTATAAATGAATGCATTTTTATATTTTAGTCGTTTTGAATACTTTATAAAAAACTAAAATATAAAGTTATTGGAAATAAACTTAACTTAAACTTAATTATTAACTAAATGTTTGAAACAAATTGAAAAAAATCTTTAAAAAATATATAACTGAGTAATAAATCGAAGGATAGATTTAAAGATTAATAGAATAAGTAATTTGAGTAAAAATACCTGATTTTATTGGATTCTGCTTTCAATTCCGATTCTAATTTTTTGGTGACTCCGAGTTCAGCGACCTGTCGAACCCCTTCAGAGGCATATCCTCCATATTCCCACATTCGAAAGTCTGCCGAATGACTGGCTCCGATAATATCTGAGAAGTGGGTTAACCAGAAATTTGCAGGAAAGTCCTTTGGATGGGTGTATTTTGACCACAAACCCTCAAAAGTAACTTCATATTTGGCTTCATCGCAGGCACAGCACTCATCAATTATCTCTGGCTGTTCGTCATTACTTTCTGACTCTTCTTCACAAATTATTTTAGTCAGACCTCCGTCATCCATATACCACATGTCTTTCCTCTCAACAACTGTCGCTCTATTATCAGAATATTATATATTTTCCATTAAATTTGAATAACAAACGATTAAAACAATAAAATATTAAAAATTAGAAAAATTCAGAATATGTTTAGAAATTAGTAACCCTTTCTTTTTTCCTCAGAGATTTGAAGCACTGATTATATTATACTTTGGTTCTCATAAATTATAATGAGAACCAACAAAAGCAGTGGCCAAGGTTGGTGCCAGGGGTGGTATAAGGTAAATACCTTTCTGAGTTTTGAATTTCTAGACCGCCCCCAAGAACAAAAGAAAATTTGTCGGTCCGGAGCTTTTTCGAGGCTTCGAGAACCGAATTTTACCGAAAATAACTGAATTTAACCGAAAATACGGCATTTTTCAAAATTCGCACTAAAGAGTTCATCATTTTACCCTCCCCTATACCTTTGTAAAAAATTTTGGGGCCACCTGCCGCCATCGACCTTGGCCATTACTGCAACAAAAGAGTAAACACATTTTTTAATAAATTAATTGATTACTTAAAAACAACACAGCCAGCTCCAGGTGCAGGAGCATGCCACATTACGCTAATTTCCACTTTGGATACGGATGATGTATGGGTGACAGCGTTTGGACACTCATCTGATAATTTGACCAAAGAATCGCTGTATAACTGTATACAGAAAATCAGTTCAAAAATTCAATTATTGTGATATTAAACTAAAATAAAAATTTTAATCTTTTGAAAAAAGAAACACAAAAATAACATCATTTCTATTCATCCGTTTTAAAAGGTTTTATTAAAGAATTAAATATTCAAAAAGTTTTTTATTTTGAATTTTCACTAGAATTTGAGATTTGGTAAAATAAGAAGATTTCTTCATAAAAGTTTTTAATAAAATATATCTGTTTTGTTGATTAATATATTCTTCTGACAAAAGAGGTGAACAAATGGTTTGAAAGATAACTACAATTATATTCTCAAAGCATTTAAAGTACATTATTTATAACATTTAACAAAAGAATTGAAAGGATTTTTAGAATTAATACTAAAAATAATTCAATTTTTGGAACAAAAATAATAGTAATAAAAATAAAGTGCTTACAAATTACTTTTGATTTCAAATAATTTGATGCTTTCAATCGATTCTTGAAGTTAATTAAAATTAATGAACAAATTTGTCCTAGAGCATAACTATTTTAAACAGATTTACAGGTTTTCCCCATTAGAAGCATTGTTATGTACAGCAAATTGTCCAATTTTATTCTATTGAGTATCTTGTTCATTTTACTAACTATGGATTTGAATACTTTATAATTGATTTAATATTTATTTTTGAAGAGAATGTCAGATCGTTTACAAAATAGTTTGAAATTATTTTTCTTTTTTCTTAATTCTATTTAATCACTAAATAAATGTTAGGATCGAAACAAATGTCTCTTTATTTAAAAGCAATAGAATTAAAGGAAGCAATGATTGTCTTTTGTGATCAGAAAGTGATCAGCCATTAAAAAAACTAATGGACAGAATTTAATATAACAATAAAAGAGAAGTAAAGGATAGCAAACGTGACAACAAAACAAAATTCGTTTTCCATTCACTCTGTAATTGATTTAATTTAAGGATCTAATCATTTATCGAATTAATGGATCAAAAAAAGACTTTCGTATTCTTTTAGTGAAAATGTTTGATGAAATCAAAAATCGATTTTTAATTGAGTGAATCCATTGCTATCACATAATGACAATCAATTAAGTGATGACCTCTTATGAAAGCAGTTTTTTTGTATGACTACAGTATAACTGTTTTCTAATAAATTATAGAAACGCACAAAATGTGAATGAAGTGTCATTTCGTCAAATCTTTATTATAATTTTGTCGATTAAGTTAACATTTTGTATAACCAATAGAGTAGTACCTGAAATGTTCCGACATCGGGCAAAGCTGTAGGTCCCGGACCACCAGAACTTGTCTCTGAACGCAACTCTTGGAGTGGTTCCACTATTAATAGAAATTCGATGAATTTATGGACACTCGTCGCTGACTTTGATATTCGTTGGTCTCCTTGAAGAACAACTACAAGAAGTGAAACAAAACGGAAGTCAATTAGAGGTTCGTTTGTTTTGTGTGTAAATATGTGAACACTAGTAGTAATTCCCTTTTGGTTTTCAGTTATAAATTAATGTCTGCAACAAAACAATTGTAATTTTCGCCAATTGATGAAAGAATGGCCGCATTATTCATACAATGATTACAGAATTAGAATAACTAACAAACACAACATAAGAGGCTAACTGTGCGCTACTCTTCTGTTCAACTATTTATGCAGTAATAGATTCCCCAATTTCTAAATTGAATTTATTTTTCATTCACTTAATCACATAAAATAAGCAAAACTTGTATTCAAACTCAACATAAATACCAGAATATTATTATAATAATACAAATGAAATATTGTTTTCCAAAAAACTAATTCATTTAATAACAGAATTTTATTTTAATGAATGAAAACACAAAATATTTTGTTTAATTAAAACTTAGACACCATTTATCACAAATTTGTGTTAATTCTGATTCGTTAGTCGAATATAAATCTTATTAACTATTTTTGTCGAAAATATTTAACCAAATGTTAGAAATAATAATAAATATTTAAAGATTTCAAAGAAAAAGATATTATTTTTCCTAAAATTAGAGGCAATCAAATTGTGTTTAATGTTTGTTTCTATTCTGTGCTTTTATAAGAGTCCAGTGTTTTTAGACCTTAAAAGATAACAACAGAATCCTCTTCTTTCAAAATAAACTCAATTTTCTTCTGTTTTGATTTCAAATAACTCAATAGTGTTCTTATATTGACTGAGGACTGGATGTAAACTTTGGAAAACCAAATGATTTCTTTTGTCAAAATGTCTTTGGGATAAATATAATGAAATGTTGAATGCTTTCAAAGCATAATACAAAAAGAGGCTAATTCTTAATTGGATCCAAAGCTCACTGTTTGCTGTCTGGCTATTAGTGTTGGACATGTGCTTACAGTTCACATCACTGTTTCCATTCAATGGTAATCCTAGACATTAATGACTAGAGTTTAACATAGATTTACTCGTCAGACAAAACATCGAACAGAATATTCTGCGCTTCTTTTCGGTTAAAAATATGGCCAAAAGTTTGTCGACTGGAGACTAGACTGGCCCTCAAGTACTATACTTATTATAATAATAATATTATATAATATGAGGACTACTGTTATTCGCTTGTTTTTATTACTCTCTTGACTTCGGGGCTAATGTTGTACTCATATGTATTCTGTTCTTTGTTTTTTGCTTTAGTTATGAATTATGAAAAAATACACGAAAACAACGAAACAGTTTTGAATTATAAGATTAAATAATGGCTTATAATTCCAATAAATGTCTAAACAGGGAATTCACTTTTCAAATGATGGAAACCTCTGGCAAACACATCAAAACTTATTGGTATTAGATTTTAATGTTTGATACTTTCATTAAATAATAACCAAATATTCAATGCATTTATTAACTGTTGTCAAAGGGTTAGAAAGAGTGACATTCAGTCTAATAATGAAAATAACATGAAATCTATTATATATTTATGGAGAGGAGTATCGGTAAAAATATTACATAAACTATTATAAGACAAGGTTAACATCAAAATGAAGGCTCATTTTATTCAAGTTTGTAAAGAACTTCTGAAGAAACAGATGAGTTGTCATTAAATTTGAGAATGAGATGGCATTTCGCCAATAATACCATAAGACATAAATATAACAATTTTTGGACATTATTTCAATTGAAGTCTCGTTTAATTTTATGTAAATAAAGTCAATTTCACTACAGTTACGGACAGTCTTTGTGGAGCCCAACAAATTGTTTACAACAAAATTCTTGAAAATTTTTTGAAACAAAACCTTTCTTTATTTGAATAATGAGAATCCAGGAAATTCAAAATGGATTTATTAGAAATTACATTTTGATTGCAGTATTCACCTATAGTTGGTAAGGAATTTATTGATAACCTAGAATGATTATAGGCAAACAAGTCAATGATTACATTATAATGAATTGCAGTTACCATAATGCAATTATAGTTAAATAAAGTAAGAATTTCTTAGTTTTAAGCACTTTTTAGGAGTTTTAAAAGTAAGAAATTCTAACAATTTATTTAAACTTAAACTCAAAACCACTACGAAAATCTTAATTTAACAAGTGTATAAATTTATATAGATTTATGCACTAAATGATAAACATATTATTTTGCGATCTAACAATTTTTGTAATATAACAGTTCGTAATTAAATCCCAAAAATATAAAAGGGAAACAAATATATGTTTCTTATTGAACTTGATAAATTTTATTCAGAATGAATATTACACTTATGAATACATGCTCATTCTCTACCTGAAAAATGTTAGCTACTGGCTACTGGCATCTCTGGTTATTAGTAATTAGTAGTCACACTGTAATACACTTTCGCTAAAAATCAGTCAAAAGAACGTTTATAAACAGTGTGATTATAACGGGGACAGATTGTATTCCAAATGTATCTGATACCATTTATTCATTAAACCAATCAATTAAAGTCAGAATAAATTTTCTTTATTCCAGTGCTTAATGTCTAATGAATTGAGACTAAACTTAGTCTTAACTTAATTTTAAAATCAAAACTTGAATTCTTCCTAAAAGTTTTAAGAGAAACGTCTGTTTAACTTAATTCTAAAGATTTACTCTTTTCTAAAATAATATCCATTAAATTCAATAGAAAAAAGTCTCTCCAAAAATATGTTATTTAAAGACAATTTTCACATTAAGTTGTGATAAATTAAGTGAATTAAAATTCTTCAATAATATAATCCAGCAATATTGATAACTTGACTTAACATAGTTAATTTAATTAATTAATAATTAGTTAATAATAATAATTAGTTAATTAATTAATAGTTTTAGAAAATATAAATAAATTATCAAAAATAAGAATTGAAAGTTAGAAATTGCATTGTTTTCAATGCCATAACTATGTGAAAACTAGGTTTAACCTTGCTTAGTAGACAAAACTCATTAATAGATCTTTATTTAGTCTATTATTAAGATTTAAGTTTTTGTCAGTAATTTTATTTCGAAAATATAATCGAATCACTGATTGTAAGGAATTTTTTAATATTGAATTTAAAACTTAAAACAAATGATGCGATAAATCATTGGGAAAATAACAAAACAAATAACAACTAAAGAATGCCATAAAAAAGTGTGAAAAAAATTTAAAGCGATATTTAATAAAAGGTGTCTAAATTTAATACCGGTATACATTTCTCCTGGAACATATTTCTCTGGATTGCCACTCAGTTTGATTTTGAAGCCGTTATTTCCTTTAGTTTGCGGTGCGTTCACATTAGACGGTTCACGATTACAACTGGTCTGATAGTTAGTGCCGTAACGGTTATATGTGGGAACTGTCACTAAATCGGCTTCTGTTGAGTTTATATTCAATAGAGTTAACAATAAAACTATTAATAAAGTTATTTGTTTTTCATTGAATACAAATGACAAACAAAATGTTTGCCTTAAATGAGAAATCATTTTTTTAGAGCCAGAGCTCAACCACACAATTCAATTGCAAACAACAAAAAAGGGTTATATTTTTAATTGAATTTTTAAAGACTGCAAAACAATTTTGAGTTTCCAAATATGTTGTGATGTCTTTTGGAAATGTATGTCTTTTGAAGTTTTGATCGAAAAGATTCTGAGCACAGCTCCAAACGATTTTCAGTAAAGTTTGCCTTTGAGTTGAAGATATTCTGGTGGTGCGCAATGATATGTCTGTCGGTAGGCATATACAGGCTTTTATACTTTTATTCAAAGTGTTTCTGCTATCAAAGTGTTGTCATCGAAAGAGTAGGGCAACAGAGCGTTGGATATGATGTCAGTGATGACAAACACTAGACTTTATATACAAAAAATAATTCGATGGCAAAGAAGAAGAGCTCCTGAACTGATCACAACTAAACGGAGACATCTATTAATTCCGTTAAAGTCAATGCTCCGAATGATTGGGTTAATCAAAAGTACTTCTAAAGAGTCATACAATTGTTGATTCAATTCAAATATAATACAATTTATTTGTCATTTAATGGCAATTATTTTCTCATTCGTTTGCCGTTCTATTTATTACTTAAAACCCAGAATTGAATAAACTTTTAACAAAATAATTAATTGCAAATTAGTATTGAACTTGCACAAAAAGCTATCATCTATTTTAAAGATACACTTCACTCTTTATGTTTAACTAACACTCCAAATATTCACTAATTAAGAGAGAGAGAGAGAGAGAGAGAGAGAGAGAGAGAGAGAGAGAGAGAGAGATTTAAATGAAAATATAAAGTAATTAATTTGGAAACATTTAACAAAAAATTTTATGCCTAATAAAATGATATTTTGAAAATAACCCCTTTTTCAAGTTTCGATTGGTACTAGATTATATACATTATCATGTCTTTGGAATTAATGTATCATTATTTTTGTTTTATTAAAAAGTATTGTTTGAAGAAAACTTTCAAATGTTAATGATTTTCTTGAGTGAATGTTTGCAATACAAACAATATTCTGTGCCATTCTATCATCATAATAGTCAACTTTTAGTTACTTAAACCACAGAATTCTCAAACAAACTCATGAGTAAACAACTCTTCTAATATAAGACTAAATTAAGCAGAAATTGTGAATAAAAATTCCAATAATGGCAATCAATTGGATGTATTTTCAGAAATGAACATGATAATAATAATGTAGTCTAGCTCTGAATGAAGTTTTTATTATTAAACATTTTTGAATCCAATTAAGTATATAAAATGAGATTTATATTTATCTTCAAATATACCGTAAAGTCGGGATTATAAGTCGCTCTCATGTATAAGTCGCAGGTCATTTATTGACAAAAATTGTAATAATTTTGTTGTATAAGTCAGCTTATACAGTGGTTCATGTATAAGTCGCAGGTCAATATTTTTAACCAAGATCACTTTTTTTGTTGTATAAGGCGCGACTTATATACCCGACTTGACGGTATTTTGAAATTTTATTAGAAAATCATTTTTAAAATATATATTTTCAGTCATTAATTCTCAGATTTGAATGCATTCTTCCAACAAATTTATCTTTTCTTTTATGAAAGTCTGTCTTATTTTGACTCACATTTGACGCTAATTTTGAATTTTTTCTTCAACTGAATTGCAGTTTAATTGTAATGAAGAGGCGATTAATTGCTTTTAATTAAAAATACTTATATTTTATGAGAAACCTTTTGATAAAAAGTGAGTGAATCTCCGATTTAGAGCATCTGTCGTCTCATTCCAGTCACGTTTGGTTATGACATTTACTAAAAAGTTGGGTCGGAATCAATGCATTGTGTTGTCTAAAGCTTGTGTCACATCATTAAGATATAAATGTTAAGACTTTATCAACATTTAGAGACACTTTCATTTGAATCGCATTTCAAATCTCAAACTTTCATTCAATTGTGAGTAAAGTATAGAATTTAATTCAAATTTTATTGAAAATTTGTATTGAATTTCTTATATAAAAAAGTCATACATTTCATACGAATTCACACATTTAGCTCATGAATGAACTGAATATGAAAATACCTAAACATTGGTTGTCGTGAATAGAAATTATTAAATTTAGAGGAAAACCATTCTTATAAATAAGTTTAGCACTTCTTCTAAACATCCAAAATATACACAATATTTCATGCATTGAATTTGTCATGAGCATTCTATTCAGACATAGTCAAGCTTATTTAAAGAAGAGGCATTTTTTAAAGGGAATGTCTTTGGCTATATCTGACTGTAATAATTAGATGAATACAATTAGCAAATATATTAATTAATAATTATATTAATAAATATATTTGAGTTGTCAATAATTTAAAGTAAACTTATTTTAGTTTTCATTCACTCAAATTCAATCAAAATATTTGTATGTTTTTATAATACAATAAAATAAATAGCAGTAAATGTAATTGGTAATTTTTGTTGAATTATCGAAACATACCTTGATCATAACAACTTTAAATGGATTGACATTAGAAACTTTGGACCAAATAAGATATAAATATGGTATAAATCTAATAGCAATTCATATTCAGAAAACATCACTTAATGACAATATTCAAGCCTTTAATGGTCTCTCGATTTACATTTGAATTCAATTATTTTAAGTCTAAATTTTTATTTAAAGAACAGAAGAAACACAAATGCTGTCAATTATATTAAAGGCATTTCAAATTCAAGTAATTGAAAGAATATTCTAAGTAAAAAGGCCAAATTTAGGTGAGTTCTCGCACATTAAGAAAAATATAAATTGCATTTACCTGGAGCAAAAATATAATCAAAATTCTAATCCTGGGTTTTAACATTTTTATTTAATGGTAGATAACTTTCATTTTCAATTGTTATATAAGTAAATAAAAATAGCTAGGTATAAAATTAATTGGTTTCTTATATCAATGATGAAAAATTTTATTCTTATGAATGAAAATATTATTTTTATACTTATATTTGTTATTATTTTATGCATTTCGAGTTTTGCATATTTCTTTGACATAATTTCATGAAAAAATTCTTGTCTGACATTCATTTTTAAAATATTCAATAAATTTAACAAAGAAATTGAAGCTCACATTCAGACTCACACTCTTTTCTAGTCATTCAAACTCTTTAAAAGTTGTCTTAAGTTGTGAGCAGTTTTTTCTTCGATCATTGGTTAGACATCTTATTAAACAGAAAAAATGATATTTCATTTCAATGAAAACGATTTTCGTTGTCTATTATATCCAGTGAACCATTAATTAAGATTTCAAGTCATTTCTGGGAATAATCTTAAGAACGATATCAATGATGGCATATATTAGAAGACAACTCTATTGTAGGCATCAAATAACGTAATCGGATTAGTTATGCAAATGTTCTCCTTTTAATGCTATATTCAAAATGGGATAACCAGAGAAAGAAAAAAGGAGAGAGAGAGAGAGAG
>LBFM01005521.1:5614-16858 GCA_000988765.1 Achipteria coleoptrata | reverse complement strand
CTCTCCGAATATTTGTTGTCCTCTTTTTTTTAAATTTCAAGTCTTGGTTTCATAACTTTTTAGTTTTTGATTCAATTTCTTTAGTTTACTATAAAAATAGTTTAAAAATTACTTTTTATATCATTAGAAAGAAATAGTTATGATTTCTTGATTTTTATGTCAGAATTGTCTTCTCTTTTCACTCACTTTTAGCGACAAATTCTTTTTTTAACAGACATTTTCCAATCACTGCCAGTCCTTATTGACTGACATTCCTTTTTGAATGATTTTATGAAAATAAACATCTTTTTGACTAATTTTTTGGTTCATTAGAATAAAATTATTTTTGTAATCATTTGAATTTGAATTTGAATTTCAAAAATATTTTAGATTTGATTTTCTTTCGAATGTAATCTTAACTTAAAAATCAAGTCTTTTAGATATTTTAGATATAGAGTCAAATAAGGCCTAAAATTGTTTCAAATGTGGGTTTTAATGAATATTCCACTAATGCTTTTCATAATTAAGTCCTTTTTCTTTGGTTTTTACTTTAATTTAATTTTTATGATTTTTCAAAAGCCTTCTTCTGTTCTCTAATTTTTATCAATTATTTTACTCTTTATTTGTTTGTTATTATAATCTTTTTATGTTTTTCTTTTTCTTAAGTGTTTATAATATTTAATCGCCAGCTATAGTGACAATTGGCACCGGAATAGTGGGGGTTTAGGACATTATTTTGTAACTAAAACTCAAAGAGTTCTTCAGTTTAACCAAATGTTTGTCTGTAATTCATTAAAATTTTTTGACTCATTTTAAAACAAAATTTTATTTACTCCTCCTCTGAACCAAAAAAGAAATATTATTACACTTTCCTCACTCTTTTACTCCTATATATTATTAACATCACATCTCTATATCCCGACCCAAACCCTTAAATTTATAATACTTTGTTATTTATTTTTAAATTTATTATTAATAAATTAGTTTTGAACACATATTTAGTGCTTTTATTTGCGTTTCTTTTATCCATTCATCAAATGTTTGATTTTTTGTGCACTTTTTTTGCATTGATTGCGAAAAAACAGTCCATTCCTTTCACGCTTTCATTGAAGCAAAACTTCATTATTCAACAAATTTTTATCCAAACGCTTATTGTATTTGAATAGTAATTCATTGTCTCTTTAATTCAATTGAGTAATTCCGGCCCTTTTTTGATGTTCACTGAATGGCTTTAGGAATTCCTATTGATTTGTCTGATGTAATGTCATTACAAAACAAATTGACTCAATTTTTAGAGCATTTTTAGCATTAATTTTAATGTTTATTACTCACTGTTTAAAGATTTCAATCTTAAAATAGTTTTACGAATATTTTAAAGTTCTTTTTGTCGGTTTTTTGTGATACACTGTTGTCAAGTGCTGTGCTTAAGAGATATGACTTAGACTCGACTCTCTGTTCTTGTTTTATAGCATTTTTCGTCTTTGATTTTTCTGTAGGTTTTAATGTATTTCCAGAATTGATGTCCGAAGTGTTTACTGTATAGATATAGTCGTTGCCATCCCATCTCCCTCTGCCATCTCCCTATTCCATCTTTTATCTATCTGTGCCCTACCATTAGGTGTAACAGAGGGACTGAAATATGACTTTTACTCTACTCTTTTCAACTGATTATTTATTGCTCTTAACTGTTACTCTTTTCGATGTCTTTTGATGTATTATTCTTGAAATCCGGGTTCAGTTTTTGGATGACAAATGATAGATGACTGTCATCCGTGCCGTTCAACTGATCGCCAATTGGCGCAACACATCACTAGCATTGGTGTCGTAATAGCACTCACTTTCCAAATAAGATTTTTCTCATGAGTTCTAATTTGTATTGGCATTAGTTATACCTTTTCTCTATTCAATCACTTGTTTTTAAGGGAAAGTTTTTCCTACTTTTCCTACTTTTGGCTCTTCATATGACTCTATATTTGTGTTAACTTATATTCCAATTAAATTCCAAACATTTCTTTTAATCTCTTGTTTGCCATTATTTTTATGGCTCTCATAAGAAAAATATGACTGGAATTACAAACAGATTTTATACAAATTTGGTCATTATTTAAGGCGCTTATAGTCTAAAATTGTGTGCTTTCTGTTATACAATGACTCAAATGATTGATTAAATCAGTAATTATTTCACTCACATTATGTAAGACCAGAGATAATGAGATTTTCTTTTAGAAAATCTTGTTTTCATTACTTAATTTTTTTGAATTCTTTCCAATGATTGGTCCTCTCGAGTGAAGTACCGGTATTTCACCGACAAATCCAACTAAGAGAAGGGTTCGGCTCATTATTTTTTACATTAAATAGCCTTGATATTCAAATTTTTATGCAATAATTTACGCTTTATTTATTAAAATAATACTCAAAATTATCCACTTTCTAATTAATTCTTTAAATAGATTTGGAATAAAGATGACCAAGATTTCATTAACCTTGTTTTTATAGAGTTGTTGAATGTTTAATTTTTATCATTGGTTTAATTAATACATTATTTGTAAATATTTTAATTGACTAAAATTTTGATTGATTATCATTGAAAACATATTCTGATGAATTGATTTTAGTGGGTTCGGGATCTTTTGGTTCACTTCTCAATGTTCATAGATTTTAAGACCATTTTTATTCAAAGACTTTTGAATGCCTGATATTCAGCCCTTGGAGTTGATCTTAAGGTCTAAATTTTGATGGAGAACCTCATAATTAGCGAACAATTTATCATTAGATTCTGTGGGCACTCAAGTCTGTCATTTATTGATTGTAATACTGATTGTGTGCCAAACTTTGTAGTCGTAGTCTTCGTTTGGAAACTTTTTTTCTAATTATTTTTCGCATTATTTTCTAATATATCGTAACTAAAACGATGTCACTCTCATCAACACATCGAAGAAAGTGATTCCTCTTTCATTCATTCACGCAATTTATTCATTCATACAAACCATAAACCTATCCCACACTCTTATACTCGTTCACCTCCCCTTCCCTTCTCCTATCACTAATGTTTTGTGTGCTTATCATTAGTGTCTTATTTTTTTATCGCATTTTATACTTTAGTTCTAAATTTAGTCCTCATTTCCGACAATAATCTGATCGCCATTTTTCTCTCTTTTTCTCTCCGAATAATTTTGTTTCATTACATCTGTTTGTATTTGTGAGCACTGGATGTGTGAGGAGTGGAACACAATTTGTTTTTTGCACTTATCATTAAAAATGTCATCTCATTATTCTTCGCTTTCAATAAATGATAATTCATTTGAAAATCTAAAGAATGCAATAAATGTTTAAAAGAAAAGCCTTAAAACTTTAATCGATTAAAATGATATCTAATATATAATTATATTCTCATAAAATTATTTTTATCTCAATTCATACTAAAAATAAAAATAAGTAATATTTAGAGAATTTTTTTTCACAGTTTTTGTCAAAAACTTATGGCATTTGAAAACCAAGAATATATTGATTCTGTGGTTATTTTCAATCATTAATATTTCATTTCTCTTTTCTTATGGAGAAATGAATAATTGAGACAATTTTTAGGATTTGGATGAGTTTCAAAAAATATGTTGTCTATAATTTTAAGTATCAATTTTTATGCACTTTTAATATTCTCTCAGATTTTCATCTCATTTGAGCCATAAATTGAATGCTCCGCTAACTTATAGGCAATACTCAATTTTCGCTGACTTTAGTGTTAATCAACTTATCTTAAAAGTATCACTGATTTCTTCAAATCTTTTGTTAACTTTACTTTTGAGAGACTTTAAAAAGTTTGAAAACTTTTCAAAGTTCTTGAAATAGTTTTTGACAAAAAAAACATTTCACAACTCATATGATCGCAATTTAATGAATGAGTTATTTCACTCAAAGAATGGCTTAACATTTGATAAACTACTCAGACATTTGTGTGTCTTTCGCTACCCTTTGCGAACAGTTTGTGTTTAAATAATTCAATTAAGAAATATATATTCATTTAACTGATGAGTGATGTCTAAGTGGTTACTGCTCTCGAAGATTACATTTAATTTTTCCCATCACTTAAATCATTGAATTAAGTCAGTCCTCACCCTGTTTTTGAAAGAAAGAGCACAACATATATTTGCAATCATCTCTTATCGGTATTTAATCGAATAATTCATTCTTTGTTTGAACTCATATTATATTTTGTCTGAGAATTAGTTAATGTTATCTAATATTTCATATTTTAACTCATTTTTCCTGATTTCTTCTCAATTTTTGTGATATTTTTACTTAAATAAAAACTAAAAATATATTTGAAATCATTTTTATTTATCGTAACGAATGATAACTTAAAGTTCAGTCATATCTCACGAACTCTTTACACAGATTTTAATCAAAAGAAAAAAACTTTTTTCATTTCAACGCGTTTACCGACTATTTTTCATTTTCATAGCATTACTCGACTTTGTTCTTGTTTTTCGGCTATTTTTGTAGTTATTTTTGTTTACAAAAAGTCATTATTTTAAAAGAAAAGGTTCCAAATATCATGAGTTAAAATAAATAACTATTCGGGTATTTTTATTAATTCTATTCTTTTTTACTCTTGGAATAAATTTTTCACTTTTGTTTTATATCCAGAATTCTGTTCTTAATCTTTATTTTGAATTTAAAAACAATTTTGAAATAGTTTTCAATTCTATTTTAATGAACTTCAAGAGAAAGAGAGAAAAGAAGAGAGAGAGAGAGAGAGAGAGAGAGAGAGAGAGAGAGAGAGAGAAAGCATTCACTAAAAAATTTTAATGAAAATTGAGAATAAATTTTAAAAATAATTGAGTCTTAAAAACAACATTATAATCAAAATCTTGATCTTAAAAATTTGTTTGTATTAAAATATTTATGTTTTCTATCACATCATTTGTCATTAATTGTCAAACTGTTCTCAAAATAAGAATAAGAATTTGTTTAAAAAACTTATAAATTTCTTTATTCAATGAAATCTGATATTATATACTCTTTTGATGTTTCGGATGTTTTACTCAAAATATATTTCATTTAAACGATTCAAAGCGATTCTCTCTCATACGAAACAGTCGACAACAAAATCAAATCTGATATTCATGTTCTAAATAAAACATTAAATAATTAATTTATTCTTGTTTTTTATTCGACTCCACTCGTATTCGTTGCGAAAAAACATAGAAAAACAACAATTTTTTGGAATCCTATAACCCATTAGTCTATGACTAAAACACATACTCATCAAAAGATATATTATGTCTACTCTTAATATCATCGGTCTTTTTGGGCAAGGCTTCGATGCCAAATAGCTCTCTCTCTCTCTCTCTCTCTCTCTCTCTCTCTCTCTTGATAATTAAGTTTTGAATGCCATAACTAATGTTAGCATTGATTTGCTGTCTAAAGTTGTTTACCGGCATTAAGAAGTCCTCTAATTTGGACAGATTTGTGAAGAATACCTCAATTGAATCAAAAGCTATTATTCAATGCCAACAATAGTTAAATCGCAAACAAAAAGTTTCATAAGTTTTGTAATAATATTGAGTCGATTCCCACCATTAAAGTTAGCCTACAGTTGTTTATTAGGTTTTTAAAAAGTATACCCTTTTATTAATTAATTATCATTTGATTAGAATTTTAATTATTTTTCTTTTATGAGAGAATTTAAATTAAATGAATGGTTTGGTAAACATATTGCCATTTATTCTGTGCGCTTACATAACATATGAACGCCTCTGCACTAAAATGGTTACATTAAGGCCTAAAACCGCTAGTCTTTAATCTCAATCTTTGATCTTATTTTTTAATTAAATCATTTATTAAATCCCGGTATTAATCAAAAAGGTTTACGAAATATGATAACAGTTTTGGACAAAAGAGATTAAATTTGATTTATATTTATATTTGTCTCACATAACCTCCAAAATAATATTAGGAAACAATATTTTAAACTATTTCTTTGCATACATTTGTGGGTTATTTTATGTTAATTAAAATCTTTAAAGTGGTGTCAAAAATGAGTATAAATTAATCGATAATTTTTTTTGGAAATCCATTTTTGGTGAACAAGTGTTTCGACTTTTTCTTTATTGAAGTTTAAGATTAAGTGAATTATGGGTTAAATATTTGTAATAAATTAAAGGATCGGAAAATTGTTTTTATGTGTGTTGTTATCCTAGAATTGATAGCATCTCTGTTTGAGAGACTCCTCCGCATCAAAAAATTGTAACGTTATTAGCGATTGGGTCATAGATTCTTGTTTGGGACTGTTTTGGTGACGTCAGGAGCACTGACTTGTGGTATGAAATAGCGGTGCAAACAGTGCTGAACAGTGTGTTTGTCGGCCCAAATATTCAACAAAAATTGCAGTGATTTTCAAAATGCGTTCCAAAAGCCAAAGTAAAGAGTGGCTCAGATTGTTGTGAGGGGTTTATCCCTCAGTGGGGATATAACGTGTGAGTGGGAAAAATAAGAGGGCTTTTAAAGAAAAATACTCCTAAACTTTGAGCTCAAATACATTATAACACAGGGTTTGACTGCAATAGTGTTAACATTATTGGAGAGTTGAGTCTCTCCTCGAGTGAGCGCTTCAATCAATTGAATGAACCAAACGTTTTGTCTTTAGAGACAAACCTGAATGTTATGTGAGTTCTGTCTCTCTCTCAGTCTCTCTCTCTGTCTCTCCCCGTGTGTTGTGTTTTGTGAGAGAATTGAAGTAACAAAAAGTGCAATCAGTGTTGTTTTGGACACTTAACTCACTAAACAAGTTTAGACATTCAATCATCGATTCATTTAATAATTTAATATATATTTTACTCAAATGTTTGTCACAATTACTGTTAAATTGATTTGAAATTTAGTTATAATTAAATGTATTTTAATATTTAAATCAATGATATGTCTGATGACAACACAAAACAAAACAAAAACTCAAATGTATTTCAATATTAAAATTAAGTAAAAATTCAAACAATTTTTTGAGTCATTATAATCATTGAGTCATTTAAAAGATTTGTTGATTTCAATCATATTATTATTGTTTTGCCAAAACATAACCTCTTAAGACATTATCTAAGAGACAATGGGAGAGAACAGCAACTCCTCGACCACTACTTCTTCAACAAATAATAACATTTCGATGCAATCGACGGCCGACTATTTGGCACAACTACTCAAAGACCGCAAACAACTGACAGCCTTTCCCAATGTCTTCCATCACATCGAAAGACTTCTCGACGACGGTATGTATTTGAGACACTTATTTGTCTTCAATTAGTAGCCATTAATTGTCTTTTGATTTGTTTATATTAAATATAATTGTCGTCTGAAGTCGTGAAGTGATTTGTTTTGATTGTATTTTTGAATCAATTTTTATGATTCATTTGATTGGGTTTTCAATTAAATAGACTTTTGTTTTGTTTGTGTTTATTACTAAATGTATTTGTCTTTAAGTCGTGTGCTCTTTGAGTGCCATTAAGTCAAGGATTTTCTACTTTTAATTAATTTTAATTGTTTTTATGTCTTTGATTTTTATGATCTCTTCCTCTGAGTTCTTTGCGAAACAACTGTTCCGTTGAATACAATTTTATTAAATAATTTAAAGCAATTTTAAAACAATGTTTTTGTTTGTGATTTAGTTTTAAAGTTTAAAAATAGCCGTAAAAATCAAATCTCGATTTTTAGTCTCAGTTTTAGCACAAGTCTTAACTCCTGTCTTAAGTCCATAAATGCTGTCAACTATTTGAGGCCAAGACTTCTTGTTGTCTCCCAAATGGCAAACACTTCTCAAAACAGTAGTAAAACTGTTTAAAAAATTAGAGAAATTTTGATAAAAAGTTAAAATTTGTAGCGTTTGTCGTCAGTAAAGACTATTTTCAATATTTTTAAATCTATTGATTGATTTCAATAACAATTATTTGCTAACATTTGGTGTTTTGAATGTTGAGGCGTGTCATCAGTTGTGACCCCAACACACACACACACACAACACAGGCATAACTCGCACTTACACACACAACACTCGCCCACAGTCTTCAAGTTTAAGACTCTTCTAGTGATGTCTTGGAGTTCCTGTTATACAATATACTAAAATGTATATTATGTATGCCTTCCAGTGATTTCTGGTTTTAATTTTATTTCCAAAACTTATATTTCGTAATATACTTTTCTCTGCCTTATCTGCACCCCATATATGCCCCACACGGCCTCTGTCTGTGCTCTCCTGTATGTCTCTCATCTGTCTGTCCCCCCATTTCGATACCCTATTCAGTATCTGGTGTTCAACTCCTCGTCTTTTTCTTCAATTTTTTATTCGTCTCTAATCTGAAAATTATTTCTCTTTTTCTTCATTAGAGTCGCCAAAAATCTGTTCACAAAAAGTGTTAATTTCTTAGAAACCGCTGATTATACCCAAAAATTGATGCTTTTTTCGGATAATTTATGCATTAAATCAAAGTTTGGAACCCTTTCGAAGAGTTTGCGATCGATTTTTAGCCATTGTTTGTGTAAAATAAATTTCAGCTGATTTTTGTCGCTCTCCTTTCGTTTCGATAACAAAATTATTTACTTTTTTTATATTCATTTCTCCTTCTCTTTGTTATCAGCGAAAAGCGCTCTAAACATAACACAAATTACTTTATTATTGAAATTAAATAATGTTTTTCTCAATTTTATATAAATCGTTGTATGCGTTGGTGTTATTTTTTGTGCCCAAATAATTGCATTCAATTTCTATTATAAAAGCCATTCCCTTATCCTTCGTATGGCTCCTACGGATTGAATTTGATTTTTATTTTGCTTTTCTTTCGTATTTACAAATTGTTTTTTACTCTATTTTCGAGAATTAATATTAAGATTAGTTTCGCTTTCTTTGTGTTAACCAACTGTTTGTGGACTTATTTCAAATTTAATATATTTTTTTATTCGTTTTAAAAAAAATTACTTTTTCTTCATTTAAAATGCATTAAATTCAAGGAAAGTCCTCCAAAAACATAAAATTTTTGGAGAATTAGTTTTAAGATCTGTTCATAAGATTTACAAATGAATTGAATATAGTTTTCAGTGGAAAATAATTATGTATTTAGTGTTTTGCGGGTTATTATCGGAAATATTATTTAAATTTAATTAATATTTAATTATGATTTTTGTATAATATATGTATTATTACTCGAATATATGTACTTTAAAGTAATGATTTGCTCCGTTTAATCAAAGACCTGTTCCCACATATTATATTCCAAGCGTTGAATTCATTGATGCGATTAAGAGCTAAAAACCCCATATTTTCGCCACACATTAAAAAACACTTTCATTTCACTATTTTCTCGAATCTATTTTTTCATTTGTCGTTTAGTTTATTTGTTGGGTTGGGTGCAAATCTCACACAACTGTTGAATAATAATAATATAAATATACCTATTGTTGAGCACCAGTTGTTTTGCAGTTCCTCTGTTATTTTGTAAGGCCTTCTTCCTAACGGTTTGTGTGCAGTGATTTTGAGCTCTAATATGTCATTGTTTTCTGGTCTAATGCAACCGTAACGCCAATTAAGCCAAATGACTGACACACCCACCCGTTATTGGAGTACTCACAACACTTTTTGAGCACTTCTAACACTTAACAAACCATTTGTTTTGCGGTTTTGAAATTAATTCAATTGTAATGGAAATGCATTTCTTTTATACTCTTCACTTCACTCATCACTGATTTTCTGTTCTCTAAATTCAAGACTTTATTCAATTATTTGAGATTTTAGTCACATATTTATTATTTAATAAAAGAAGTTTAATCTCATTCTAATTCGACTAATTGTGGGAAATCCCTGTTTCTCCTAATTGTGTCCAAATATTTGTTCAAACTTTCCCTCCGTTTTTGTCTTAAATTTATCTGATTTATGACTTATTTGATAATAAAAATTGTCTGAAGAAAAATCAGTTAATTATCCGAAAAATTAAGTTATTTTTATTTAATTTATTTGATTGCATACAAACGATAATTTGATAACAATTTAATAGTATTTTATAGTTTATATATAATTTTAGTCTATCTTTATTGTAGTTCTATTAAAAGGAAAAGTTGTAATCAATTTGTCTAACGTTTAGTGTCTTTTCTTAGGCTAATGATTAATATTATTAAATTATTATCTGATTTTTATACTCTTATTATAAACTGATTTATAAATGATTTGTTGTTAATATTCAGTAATGATTTGATTGTATTATTATTTTGTTAGGACTTTAGAAATGATTGCAATTCTCAAAGAACTTAACGAACAGTTATTAATGTTTTGTTAAATTGCAAGATATGACTGATTTACTATAAGTACATATAATCAGTTTGATTGACAGCTGTTGTCTATTGAGCTGTTCATAGGATTAGATGCAAAGCCATTCATATCAATTGATAACAAAAGATGTCTTTGAAATCGGTCGCACTCTTGAAAAGGCACTTAATTTCTCATTCATTTGAGTTTCGCTCCGGTATTGTCTTTAATACTTTTATGATTACATTTGGTTTATATTTTAGTTTAACACTAATTGTATTTTATTATCAGTCGGTCTGTTATCACAAAACAAATGTTTTATAAACTCTTCTGAGTATTCTTATCTCAATTGTAATACTGAGACACAACTGCTAGAGCTTAACAATTCTGTGCTCACCTCTCAGAACTAGTGATGCAATTTCAGAAGAAGCAGAGTTATCAAGATAAATTTCGTGCGAAACTAACCCATTTCGCACTTACCAGTATTTTAATTGACTTTGTCAAGCTTTTTTCATTGAATTGATAAGTATTTATGTTTCCACCTTGATCATTTCTTAATCAACATGTGTTAAATTGTGGCCAAATCTCAGTTCAAACAGTTCTGAAGAGCTCTCCATTTGAGAAGTATTGCGTCCAATGATAACGAATATTCATAACTGTTCTCACATTTGCTTCTATTGTTGATTGAAATCGATTGAGTCTTTCGTTTCGGTCGCACTATTTTCTATTGTTTTGTTTGCTTTCCTTATGTTAACCCAATCTTTTATCACATCATTCATGTGTTTCACTCTTTGAAGTTAACAAAAAAACTTCTTTTTTCACTATTGGTTTTGGAAAATTCATTTATTTTGTCAACAGTTTATGAATAGTCATTTGAATAACAATTTGATTATTTTGTCTAAATGTGTGAATAGGAAATGAATTATTTTATTTTTTATTCCTAACCTTTTCTTGTGTCTGAAGTTTTAATTTTTGCTCTTTTG
>LBFM01005515.1:18016-31768 GCA_000988765.1 Achipteria coleoptrata | reverse complement strand
ATGCCTTCTAGAAGTGGCTCTTTTATCATACGATGAAGTATTGAATTCAAATCTATTTTATGATTTTTGACAGAATATTGAAGACTCTGTAAGTTATCCTCTCTTATTGATAACCTTAATGTAAACTCCGGGTCATATTCACTGATAAACCGACTCTTAAGGGTTGGTTGAGGCGGAAGCATAATAAGACGGGTTGGCGTTAGAATCATATGTCTTATATATACTAAATCCGTGTCTTTATTATAAGACTTTATATTAATATTTTCTTTTCGACACTTTTTATTTCGTTCATTCAATTCATTGAAAATATAATTCAATGCATTCATTGAAAAATATACTGTATTTCTATCATTTATTTGAGACATTTCGAAAAGAGTGTCTTCGATGGCATTCCTATCGTAGATATCATTATTGGCTTCACTATCATTCTTGTCTTCTTCAGCATATTTAAAGACACAATCAATAAATTGGTCGCACTTTTGCTTTAAACACAACTCATCGAATGGTAAATAATTAAACGAAAATAACGAAAGAAATGCATAATTAATGGCAAATCTGTGGCTTTTGTTTAGTTTTTGTGATGTCATTAATTTAATCGATAACTTTTTGATAAATTGTTGAAACGATGATTCGGTGGCAGATCTCTTGTGTTCTCCAATGTTTGCGAAATAAACGGGAATTCGAGTGAAACGTTTGATTAGACTTAAGAGTCTGAAGGGATCAAACTTATCGTTTCCCGATTGCTGTGCTTTGGTTTCATTTATAATTAGAGGCAATTCTATCATAAGAACATTGCATTTTCCGATTATCTCTTTATCGCAGCCATAAAATTGATTGTCTCGAATCCACACTTCGTTATTCTCGATGTCATCGGTGTGGACATCATTTTTCTCGATTATGTCATATACTTTCTGTTTATGTGGTGGTAATCGTCTGTCATAAGTCTGACAATATTTCCGGTAATACCATATCTTTTGCTCTGAAGTCATGTCATCAAAAGCCACTTTATATAGGAGTGGCGGTTGGCTTAAACTCATATATATTCGCATTACTTTGGAATCAGTGGTAAAAACGATAGCATTAATGGCTTTATAGTCATATTCGAGTTTATAGCGAATATTTTTCATGTGTTTTCTATCGGTTCCACCGCTTGTTATACGAAAGATCAAATCCATTGATCTCTCATCCGATTGGAAGTCAGCGATTATGTCATCTTTGGCTACACTTAGATTGTCTTTAAAGTGAGAACTACTGTAGTGTTCGACAAAATTTGTTAAATCAATTAAAGTGCCGAAACTGAAGCAATTGATTGCTTTGATTCTAACGCGAGTATCGATCACTTTATTCGCCGACAAATACTTTAAAAGATTAGATTTGTTGTCAATTAATCCAAACCATGTGTTGGAGAATAATTGATTCGTACAAATCTTAGTCAACATTTTCCTCATTTTTGTTTTACTGATTGTGTTGAATGTGAGGCCACACCTCAACCGAAATAATCCCTTCTCTTCGTAATAATATCGAAAATTCGCGAATTTATCTCCGAATTCAATGACATCTAAAGAGATGTTTGGATCTACTTCTTCTTCGAGTTGTCTTCTTAAATGGTATTTCAATTGTCTGACGACTGTTTGTTTGAGTTGTTCTTCGGTTTGTGTGCCATTGTTTGTGTGGTTTGAGTCCAATAATGGTTTGTTTTGATCACAACTTAAATGAATTATTTCGATAACTATTTGTTTTGTCTTAACTAATGAGTTATTTGAAGACATTTTAATAGTTTTGCGATTAAATCAATTCTAAACTTAATTAAAGATAATTTCAAAAATCTTTTCTCACAAATGTATAGACTATTAATTTAATGACAAAATCTATTTTATTAACTCTTTATGTAATTTAATGATAAGATATTAAAATAAATGAAAAGTGGAAATAGAAATAAAAGAGGAGTGACTTATAACTCAATTTCAACTATTACTCAGTTACTCATAAGCCAATGAGAAATGTCAAAAATTACTTGATAACGTTCTTTTTAATTAAATGTTGTCCCCCAATAGTAGGCAATGCTTAACTCAATATGCAAAGTTTAACACTCTTTCACCACACATTAATTAATTGTAACCGTAATCTTTGAATTGATCCGGCTAATGGGTCAAAACGTGATTGATTTTGCAAGATGAACCGTTGCTAACAGTTTAAATTAAACTTTTAAATTATAAACTACGCCCCCGTCGGCTAAATATTAAAACAAAGCATTACATCTACACTACTCTAACAGTAGATCTGGATTTGAATATTAAAGTATTGAATCATTTGGAGAGTAATAGTAAACAGGAATTAAAAAATTAAAATTCTGTACAGAATTTAGTTTAATATGTCTAACAATAGAGAGCGTAACCCAAATGTTAGTCATTGGGTCACTAAAATCACTTTGAAATGTGAGAAAACGTGATTCTTATTACAGTTATTCAATACTATTATTATTCAATACTCAAATGATTGGTATTTTGTAACCAAAATAATTAATGTGTGAATAATAACATTATTTTATTAGTTGAAAGTAGCTAGCTACAAATTTAGCAATATTCTATAATATAAATATATTTATAAACAAGATCCAAATATAGTTTAGTAGAGAATAAATAAAGCGATTCTTATGATATGTCATCAAAACAATTGTAATCGCAATCTGAGTCTCTCTCAACACTCTCTCAGCACTCTCTCAATACTCTGACAACACTAACCCTTTGACTGTGAGAACATTTGATAAGTCAATTGAATAATTGAATTATGCCTCACATCGAAGAAGGAATTAAATTAGATTTTAAAGATGTCTTATTGAGACCAAAACGTTCAACACTTAAAAGCCGTTCAGAAGTAATTGATTTCTTCATTGAATCAAAAATGTTATCACAATATGTTTGTCATTAAATCTATTTTTTTAAGGTTCAGCTCAATAGGAGCTATCATTTTCGCAATTCTGGTCAGGAATATAATGGAATTCCTTTGATTGCGGCCAATATGGACACAATCGGGACCTTCGAAATGGCTTTGGCTTTGAATAAGGTTTGAATTTTTAATTAAAATTATCATTCAATGAAAATATTTGTATTTAAAGCACAACTGTTTCACAACTATTCACAAACACTACTCATTGCAAGAATGGCAGAAATTTTCTTCGGATAACCCAACTGTTCTCGCGGTTAGTATTCCTTTCCTAACATTATATCAAAAGATATACTCATATAATATGTATGTATTGAACAGAACGTAGCGGTGAGTTCGGGCTCCGGGAGCGGAGACTTTGAGAAATTAGAGGAAATCGTTAAGAATATCCCGGAATTAAAGTTTATATGTCTGGATGTGGCCAACGGTTATTCCGAACATTTTGTTCTTTTCGTAAAACAGGTTCGGAAAGCGTTTCCGAAGCATACAATTATGGCCGGGAATGTTGTCACCGGAGAAATGGTTGAGGAACTGATTTTAGCCGGCGCTGACATAATCAAAGTAGGAATTGGACCTGGCTCGGTTTGCACTACTCGTAAGAAGACAGGAGTAGGTTATCCCCAATTATCAGCAGTGTTAGAGTGTATGGACGCGGCTCATGGTCTCGGAGGACATATAATATCTGACGGCGGGTGTACCTGTCCTGGAGATATTTGTAAGGCTTTTGGAGCCGGTGCTGACTTTGTTATGTTGGGTGGAATGCTGTCCGGTCACGACCAGTGCGGAGGAGAAGTAGTGGTCAAACAAAACGGTAAAAAAGTTAAACAGTTTTACGGAATGAGTTCTGCGACTGCAATGAACAAACATCACGGAGGGGTCGCTGAGTACAGGGCTTCAGAGGGCAAGACTGTTGAAGTGCCCTACAGGGGTGATGTAGAACAGACTATTCTAGATATATTGGGTGGCCTCAGGTCTGCCTGCACTTATACCGGTGCTTCTAAACTAAAAGAACTGCCGATTCGGACGACATTTATTCGCGTAACTCAACAAACAAATGAAATCTTTCGGTTAATGGAAATCGAGTGAAGAATTTTAATCTCATTTTTAATTACTTTAATTTTAAGAAAATATTTTCATTAATATATAAAATGTTAATTAATTTGAAAATAATTTCAATTTTGTTTTATTAGTAGATCTGAAAACGTTTCTATTCTTTCACTTAATTTTATTTAATATTTGTCTTCAAATATAATCCCATTTTGAGCCTACTTTCCCATATTAACAATAGATACCCATTTGTAGGATTGAAGTCTCAACATATTATCAAAAAGAATATTCATATGGAAAGACATGTCTCAGTTTAAAGTATAAGTGGTTATAATGGGATTAAATATTTTCAATCAATTATTCAATTGTGTTCAGACAAATACAATCATTTTATGTTTAAATGTATGACTATTAGTGTATTGACTACTAGTCTTCAATTAATGTATTAGTCTTTTGTTTTAATTGATATTAATTTTAATTCTTTTTTTGAAATATTATATAAAATAAATTTTGGAAACAAATTATAATAAATATAAAATAAAATAGTTTTTAATCACTGGACTCTGGAGTGGCTTTGAATAGAATTCGAGAACTGGTGAGACTGTAGTTTAAAAGATCGAACTCCTTCTGGAGATTCTCTAACCTCTTAATCGTCAAACTCGTGGTTTGAGCTAATTTGACGTCACTGTTAGCGTTGGCCACACTTTGTTTGTTGGCCTCACTTATCTCAGTTCGGATTTTATCGGACACAGAACTAAACCAATGAAGAGAATCGAAATCATTGAATTGATTGAGAAGTTTAAGAATATATGCCACTCCCATCGCAAAGCCGTCATCAGTGAAAGCAGCGCCCACTTTGTTTTTACGGGTCATCTTCTCTTTACTTATAATCAAATGTTCGACAAAATTATAAGTAGTGGCGGGAAGTATAGCATAAAAGTTCTTCAAATGATAGTTCTTAGAGTCGCGGAATGTCTGCGCGAATACATCGACCAATAATTTGAAATAATCCGTAGATTCCGTGAAATTCCTATTAAGTGTCGACAAAATTGAGTCCAAATTTTGCGCAGCCGTTACGGTATCGGCGCTCAGATTCTCTTCAGTTGTCATCGATTCAAAAGATACGTCATTCAAGTCATCCAAATCGGGAACAAAATTGACTGAATTTGAACTGCAATGAAGTGCTCCACTTCTTAACATACGTACGAATCCCAAGACATTTCCAATTTGACTGATTAATTGTCTGAATTGATCCAAATAAGACATGCCATCGGCAGTCAGTCCCAATTTACGAATTCCTTTAACCAATTTCTCTGCCCTTTCGAACGGAAATTTAGTGGCTTTTGATTCACGAAAATGTCTCAAATCTTTAATAAGTCGAGACTTAATGTGTTCTTCATATAAGAATTGGGAGAATATATAAAACTTTTTCCTTAAGAACTGATACGTGAAGTTAACGGTTGTGTTAATTATACCGAATCCATGAGTTTGAATGGAATTCGCGACATGTCTTATGAGTAATACATTCAAATGTTTATTATTCGAAGACTTTTCGATAAACATCTGATTATTTAAATTATATAAATATCGGGAAACAAAAACGTGAATATTTCTGGTAATCTCTAACACATCTAATCCTTGTTCTAATGTCTGAGTGGGAAGTTGTGAGCGAACAAAGTCGAGACCGTATTTATTTTTGGCCAAATTTAACATCGATTCGTATGTCTTCCAGTCGTGCAGTGCTATAGTCGTCAGATTATATGCCATTTCATTGAGATATTGTTCGACAAAATTTTTAATTGAAATAAATTTATTATTAAAACGAATCGGTTCTGCGGTCAACAATGCACTGAAGTCATGCAAATGTCGTTTGAAAGGACTCTGATCATCCAAATGAAGGTCACAATGAATTTGTAGTCTCAACTCAGTCTCGAATTCTGTGCAAATTCTGTCCAAAAACTCACATTTGAACTGTTCATAAGTTTCGTTCTCAAACTGTTTTGATAGAAGTTCTCTCTTTTGGTTGTCTTTGCATTCATTGATTAAAATGAATGAATCGGACAAAGCGTTGAAAAAGTGTTTGATTTCATTAACATTACTCGACTCGTTCTCATAAAAGTTATTGAAATATATGCCTAAAACCGATCGATTGAAGTATAAAAACTCACAGTTTGTCCACAAATCAATGAGAGGATAGACTTTCGTAAATAATAACAATTTCTTTGAAATTGACATAATTTTTGTCAGTTCTTCTGTACTAAAATTAGGAGAAATAAAGGCCAAACAAATCAATGTTAATATTCTTCTTTGGTCAGTAAGAATGGGACCATTCAGACAATTGGAGGCCAGTATCACAGCTGACAACAAATCAAGTTTTTTCTCCGAATATTTCTTAACATTTGCCATAAGTCTGGTCTTTATATTACTTAATATTTTAAGAGCAATACAACAGTTATATTGAGCCAAATGTCCTAATATTCCAATAATTAGACCCTTTTTACGATCGAATGTCATTTTAATTCCTTTGAGAATACAAACAGCTTTACAAATGGCCACTAAATCACTTTTAGACATCGCACGACCACTTTGGAGATGAAGTGCTATACAATTCTTAATGAGACCGGATATAAGTCTTGCATTTTCGAGACCCTCTTCAATGACTTTTTCTTGTTTTGCCAAAACTTCAATCAAATTTGCGTTAAGATCTGTTCCATCGGTGATCTCTTGTTCAAAGCGGACCAACCAATGGGTCACTTTTAGATTTAATTGTTTCACCTCTCGATCAAAGTTCTGCTTCAAAATCATTTCTCTCTGAGTATTAAAGCTATCCATGAGTTTCCTGTCAAACATAGAACGCGGCAAATAATTGGCCAAAAGTTTCTCTGGAATTATCGGACAGTTGCCTCTCATATGACATAAATTTATTCCAATTCTCTTCTGACAATCGCTTATAGTTTTATGTAATCTTTTGTCTTCTCGTTTGAAAACCCAGACATATATCACGAAAATAGCATTAACTGAAAGCCATTTCTGGTCGGACACCAACTCAGGAGACAGTTCTAACTCATTGCACGTCATTCTAATATAATTAGCCATTTGGTCAGCCATTTGACTGTTTTTAGCAATACCTTCACTGGTGCTGAGGACGTCTACATATGCCCTGAAAATGCCGTTGCCATCAATGAGTTCTTTTTCGATTTTATCGATCAATTTAAACAAAGTCTTCACTTTTATTGTCTCATTTTCGGCACCAAATTTTGCTGAATTAGAAGAAACCAATTCTATAATACGCTTATAGTTAACAAAATCTCGTTTCAAATTATTTTGGTTTACAATAATTTGGTCCAAATTTATTAGAGTTACCGCCAATTCAGACAACGCTTCAAAAACCACATCAAACCTTACCGTTGAACTCACGTCTGGTATAAGTTCTTTAGAATTGTTTGGCAAACCCTTCTTCTGTGGCATATTTGACAGTTGTATGAAAGCATTAATTTGTTGGACAGCATTAGAGACAACTCTCAAACAATGCGAGACATAACACGACAGGTCATGGATTAATGGCAGTAGTTTTGCAATCGAAGACATGTCTTCGTCGTTAACGAGTTCACCGTAGAGGACAAGAGGGTCACAGAAACGTTGAGCACCCGTTTGGGCCAAATATTGCATCTCTTGAGTGAGTTGTGCGAAGACCAGAACCACTTTATTCAACTGCATATTACCACAAGTCTGGAGTAATTCAATTAAATCTGTTCTCTCTTTAACGCCATTGCAATCAATTGGCGGACAATTAAATGGTATTTCAATCGAACTCTTGATTTGTTTGACATTTAAATTATGAATTGAAGTCAACTCTCGATTGAAGTGATCGACAAAACGGCCGAAACGTTTCAATAGATTTTCGTTGACTTCTCCTAAAAAATTAAATCAAAACTTTGAAAATCAGTTCTGAATTTGAAATAATTTTGTCAAACACTCACTGAGAAGCTGTTCCTCAAATGTTTTGGACATCTTTTCTCTTGTAATGAGTCAAATGTGAATCAAATTATAAAAAGAGGCGAAACATTGAAATAAATAAATGGGTAGATATTTGTCATCAATAGATCTAATAAATGATAAACAAGTGTTTCATTGGTTTCTCCCAATTGTTTTGAATACAAACACAAACTCAAAGTCAATATACGTCTGCGTTAAACGTTTTTAAAATACAGTCACACTTTAAATGTATTAAAACTGATTCATACATTTCATTGATTAATAATGATTATAACAGATTTTGATAGATCACTCATAATTTATAAGTAAAGTTTAACCAAACATTTAAAGTTACTAAAGAGAAAACTATTCCGAATCTATTCCGATGAACTGAAATTAAGTAAATACACGATTAATTAAATCGATGATAGACTGTGAGATAAATCATTTTTATTGATAAAACTTTGATTAAATATTTGTCATTGAATTCATTTAAACAAAAATTATTCCATTTTAAGGATTAATTAGATTTTCATTAAAATTTGATCCAAAAATGAAAAGATTTTGTTTAGCTCTCGATCTTAAAGACGATCCAAAACTTATCGAAGAATATGATAGATATCATCAAAATGTTTGGCCAGAAATCAAGAAGAGTATCACCGATTCGGGGATATTAGATATGCAAATATATAGATTGAAGGACAGACTGTTTATGATTATTGAAACTGAGGACAGCTTTTCCTTTGAAAAGAAAGCAAAAATGGATGAAAATAATCCAAAAGTTCAGGAATGGGAACAACTTATGTCGAAACTTCAAAAACCATTTCCATTCGCCAAACCATCGGAGAAGTGGATAGTAATGGAAAAAATATTCAAATTATAATCTTTTTTCACTTTAATATTAATTATGAAATAAAATTCTAATTAATTGCGAAAATATTTTTGAAATTATTGAATATATTTGAGGCACAGTTTGTCACCGCTTTGGATCAGTCCTTTATCTTCCAATTGTTTCAATGTTTGCGACATTGAAAACGGTTCACAATTTGATTCAGAAGTATCGGTGGAGAGGACTAATTTGGGCGCCAATGGATTGTTGTTATTATTAATTAATGACAAGTGAGAGGACAACCAATCAATAGATTTGCCGACTGACCACTCTTTTGACAGAAACAGGTCTTTAGACTCGAAAATGTTTTGTTGTGAACTCTTTTGATAACTAATTTTGAAATACAAACGTTCGGTGAGAGGAAGAGAAGTCTGACCACTGGCTGTTTGTTTGAGTTTCATGAGCGCCACTTTTCGGGCCAACGCTTCGTTTTTAGTGCCCTTTATATTAGGTGCAGAACTGTTGAGCACCGGTTTGTTGACAGTCGCTGTCAACGTCTTAATTGTTTGGTTTTGAGTACAGTTATGGGAATCGTAGTGTCTGTGAGTCAGACAATAGTTTGCTTTGCATTTATCACATAATACTAATTCTGTGTCCGGCACTGACTTCTTACAGAAACTACATTTACCTAAAATTGTTTTAACACTATTTGAAGGATTGGTTACTATCTGTTTCTCATAATCTGGACAGTTGTGTACAACCATTGAGTGGTGTTCTTTGCTTTTAAGTAAAACAAAATTAGTTATAATTGAAAACAAAAAATCTATTGAAGACATTGAAGACATACCAAAAGACTTGTTTACAAAAATTACAAATTAATGGCAGAAAATCTGATTAAAAAAGAAATTGTATTAAAGGTGTTCATCAAAATCAAAATGCATTCATACCTAAAGTCTTACACTGAAAGCACTGTTCGCCTAAATCTGGAAATTCTGCCATTTTTTCAATTATTATTAAAAACACTTAAAACACAATTTATTTGATTTAAAAGAGTTTATTCAAGTTTTTCACAATTAATGACAAAATTCAATGAATAGTGTTTTCGAGTTTACATCACTTGTTGTGAGCGTTGTGTCGGAAGTAAACCAAATCGACGTTTAATTACAATCCTTTCTCTCGAGTACTTGTCTTCGGGTGAGAAACGAGCTGTTCGTCAAAATATTAATTAAGTTATCATGATAGTATCATTGATTTAAGGAGACAAACCTGGATGAGCTGAAAATGTAGGATTTGCGGAGAGATCTACTTTGGACATAGTGTACACACGTTTGCCTTCAGAGTCCAAATAATACATTAAATACATATTTTAATTATATTTTACAAACAATTAAATCATTTAAAAAGATGTTATGATTTGCAAAAAACGTGTTTTCATTTAAAACAAAATGTATGAATGCATTCAAAAACAACGTTTATTTAATGGACAAATTGAGCATTCATACTTCAGAAAATTTGACACCAGGTTCAGTTTAGCTTACGTTAACTAACGTATATAATTTAATATTAATTTATTTAAGATTATTTAGAAGAGCAAACCTGTGTAAGATTGTTTAAATTCAAAAACAAGAAGTATACAAATAATTATTTAATGAAAAAATCAATCAATAGAAATTATAAGTATACAACTATCCTTTATCAATAAATAACTTGATACTTATCAGATAATCAATCGATATCTAAATCAACTACAGAATAACATAAGTGTTGTTGCAGTTTTATTGTATCATGTTCATTTAGAATTAAATAGTTTTAATTAATATAAATGAATTTTAGTAGGATGTTCTAATCTATGTAAATTTAATTAATTAATTAATCTATGTAATACAGTAACTAAAGAATCCAATGATTACAGAATAATAAAATGTTTAAACACCTTGCTATCTTTTATAATATAACCTTAAATTATTCAGAATTGTCAAACATAAAATATTCTTGGAAAATAAATCCCTGGTTCTGATTAAAGGTCTGGATTTGAAAATATATTCTAAAAGGAATCGTAAAAAGAATAGAATTTAGAAGAATTGTGTGAATAAGTGTGCGGTTGTGGAAGTGTGCAACTGTGCAACTGTGCAATTGTGCAATTGTGCTAGCTCAATCATCAATAATGAGGTTTCTGAGAATTTTTATTGTGATGTCCTATAATGAAAGAGATTCCGGGAGAATCCAGTAATTCATGAAAACTTTTCTTTTTATTTGAGTCTATGATTGATTGTGAGACAGACGGCACGTCATATGTCTGGCTGTCAGTGACTCTCGACTAGACATCAGCCAAAAGTAGAGACTTGTGAGCAGAAATTCAGTGCATTTCTATTGAAATAATGGCTGATATTTGCTAAGCGTTTGGGTTTGCGTTTTGTTGTCCACAAAAAAACTTATAAAATAATTATTGTTTTGACTCTTATTTTAATGCTTTTAAATATTCAAATATTTCATTCATTTAGTATTTAATTTAATGTAAATTTGTTTTAAATTTAATTATTTGTTTAAATGTTTAAAAGCTGAACAAAACAGTAATTTATTCACAAAAAATAATAATATGTTTGAATTCAAAGGAAAGGTATGTATCTCTTAGAGTACACTCTCTATCGATAATTTGTAACCAAAATAGCGTTTAAATGTCTGGTTTGGAGTGAATAACAAATTCTTTGTTTTCTCTCAAAACACCTATAATTGTCTGAATTAATAGAAAGCAAATAAACATTTTTTGTCTCAATTTCTTAACTATTTTTTTGAGTGAAAAATATTTTATTTACCTAAAAGTCACTCAAATCCTATGTTTTATTTAATCACTGAATTTGTTATAATTTAGTGAATCAATTGAATGGTAAATCTATTGACAAATGGCAACACAGACACAAACAAATCGACGCAATGGTTCGATGAAAATAAGAATCACCAGTAAGTGATCCAAACTTTAATACTCGTTATTCAATGTTTAAATCCATTTATTCTGTCCACAAGTATTGTGCGCTAAAAATTTGGTTAAACGAGACTTTTTCAGTAAGTTTTAGCCTTTCGTTTGTCTCATATTAATTGAAGACAATTGTCTTCTCTATTAATTACATTAATTGTTAATTAATTGCAATTAAGAAGTGTTGCCATTGTTTTTGACACTACTTATGATTAATAGTCGAATCATTAATATTAATATTAATTAACTTTTTATTCAATGCTTTTAATGAGTTTTCAATTCTTGATTGCATTGAAATTAATTTAATAATTATTTGATATATTATTGAAATATTAAACTAATGTATAATTAATGTAAATAAGGTCTACCCGACCCCTTCTGTAAGATAAGTGTTGACGGTTCGGGTCAGTGCCACTCAACCGATGCATCCAAAGACACATTGAATCCTAAGTGGAATAAACACTACGATCTGTGAGACTATACCCTAATATTGAAATTTAAATTAAAACTTCATTTAATAGATATATCGGAAGATCTGATTCAGTGACTATAAGTATATGGAATCAGAAGAAAGTGCACAAAAAACAAGGCGCCGGCTTTCTTGGATGCGTTAAAATTATGCCAAATGCCATCCAAAGTCTTAAGGATACCGGATGTAAGACAATCACACACTTAAATATGTCTTTTCCTTTGTTTCCGTTTTTTCTGTTAAATCATTTGCTTTCGAAATTCGATTACTTTTTATTTTTGACATTCAATTGAAAAATAAATTAAACATAAATCAAATGTTTGCGAAATATAACAGTATTGCTGTCATTATCTTACGAGTCATTAAAGGAGTTGACTATTCATGTCATTCAATGTCTTTGATATTCAAGTAATAATTACTTTCCATTCAATTTGAATGCTATTAATTTCAGTTAATATCTATTATCCATCAAATTATTTGATATTTAAATGACATTATAATCACAAATCATATCTTATCTGAATATTGAGACTAATTTTAGCGCCTAATCGTCACAATTGACATAATTTTGTTAAAAGCATTTCTTTCCTTTTTCTATATATTTCTCTAAAAATAAAAATTCTTTTAAATAATTTCTTTAAATTTCGGAAAATATTTTTAATTCATTGAATAATTTCTTTTAGACTTTCTTTTATTTACAACACTTTTAATGATTTTTAATTTAAAATATGTTTTTATTCTTCAGATCAAAGACTAGATTTACACAAATTTCGAGAGGAAGATCCGGATCTTGTTAGGGGCCAATTAGTAATCAGTCTGTTGTCCAGAGAGGGAAGCCGTTCGGGTGGAGGACGTCTTCAAAATGTAGTCATATCAGAAAATTCGGGAAATTCGAGCTCTAATTCTCAAAACTGTATTCTCAATAACGACGATCTGCCCGAAGGTTGGACTGAATGTCGGACCTCTTCAGGCAGAGTCTATTATGTGAACCACGAGGCGAGAGCTACACAATGGGAAAGACCTACACAAACAACTTTAAACAATTCTCGGAGGAATCATCACAACACTCAGCAGAACAATGGAGGTAACACTTCAAATGCCGTTCCTTTGAGCGGTCATTCATCTAACAACGACTCATCTGTGAGAGCACACCCTCGAAGGTCTACCCGACACAGAAATTATTTGGCCCGAAATCACTTACACGAAGCTGTGTTGAGTGCCACCAATTCAAACACTCCGAACACAAACGCTAATCAAAACCGATCACAAACTCTGAGCCAAACCCAACCCCAAACCCAATCTCAACCGGAATTGCGTACAAATCCTAACTCTAATGTTAATGATTTACCAGAAGGTTATGAAATGCGGACTACACCTCAAGGACAGGTCTACTTTTATCATTTGGAGACAGGTGTGTCCACATGGCACGACCCACGAGTGCCGCGAGAGCTCATTCAACAAGGAATCAATTTGGATGAAATAATTGGACCACTTCTTAATGGTTGGGAAGTGAGACAA
>LBFM01005511.1:7894-23367 GCA_000988765.1 Achipteria coleoptrata | reverse complement strand
GTTTGTACTCAAACTCTTCGCGTTGGTTTAGTGGCGGACAACTCAGAGTCCATTTAGACATTCAGGTCGGGGAACACGCCATCGACTATCAAAACATCGCTCAAAAAGAAAAGTTAAGTGAACTTCAACTACGGGTGAGACAACTGCTGGATCAGGTCGAACAGATCACTAAAGAACAAAACTATCAAAGGGTTAGTCTTTTTGTAAAAGTCTATCAAATGTTTAATTTATTATTTAATTGAATGTCAGTATCGCGAGGAACGGTTCCGACAGACCAGTGAAAGCACAAACTCACGTGTCTTGTGGTGGTCTTTGGCTCAAACAGTTATCTTATTATCGATGGGTTTTTGGCAAATGAGACATTTGAAGGGTTTCTTTGAGGCCAAGAAATTGGTGTAAATATTAGATTAGAATTTTAGATCAGATTTTTGTAAATTAATTCTCTTTTTTCGGAAATTACTTTAAATTCAATTAAATATCAATTTTGTCGATATTTTTCTCATTCTATTAATTAAATTCATTAATGATTTTAAACGAAATTTTAATTTAATTAATGAAATACACAAAAGAATGACAATTATTTGGGTTTCGTTTCCTGATCTGTGACTCTTCTAATGAATATGGAGTCGGAAGGTATGTCTCGGGTCTCATCCGTCTCATAGAGGAAAGAGGAGGCGATCGCCAAATATGTGCCGTCGGATGAGAAACATAGCGATGATATACTGGACGGGTATTTATGGAACTGACACAACCGCTTCTTATTAAAGCCGTCCCATATGTTGACGTATCCGTCAGAACCTCCGGTCGCGAAAGTGTTGTATCCGTTATGAAAACTGATGGCATTAACGGGAAATATCACTTCAATACCACTCGTATTGTCTTTATTTCGGTGACACTTAAACGCGTATTTTTTCCTTTGAATTTCGGGACTCGGGTCCAGATATTCGACGGCAACTCTTCCTTCAATAGAGCTCAGGACATATCCCTGTTTGTTAGGAAAACATCGAATACAACGGGTCTGGTATTTGAGACTCGATTCCCTCCTCTGTTGAACGAAAGCCATATTCCGGAGATCCCAAACCAGAACTCTTCGACCAGCGGTTCCGACAACTACTTTGTCGCCGCAAACAGCCATTGTGTAGACTTTGTCGGGCTGTGCATAACTACCGGTGGCTGACGGCGCTCTCGGGTCCCACAGTTTTATGTTTGCATCCCATCCGCCGGTTATCATAGCGTTTACTTCAGGACTAAACTCAACACAACGTATGGGAGCGTTATGTGAGCCCAGAATAGTTTCGGTCGAAGAATTCAAATCAAAAATCTTGAGCTGAGTATCAAAACCTCCGCTCCAAACGTGATATGAATCCTAATTAAACACAAATTAATATTAAATTAAAGCTAATGTTTGTAACAAATAATACCTGAAAAGCACAGTCGAGTACTGGAGCCGAATGAGTGTATTTGCATCGGAGAGTGTTGTTTGTGATGTCGTGAAGTCTTACGGAACAGTCCCACGAAGCGGACAACACGTATTGGTTTGAGTGCTGACCAAATTTCACGGATTGGATGCAATCAGTGCCCACTGACTCCAACTTAAACTCATTGGGACTCTCATTATTAGACATTAAAGTCATTTCAAAGACAATCAAATGTCAAATAAATTATAGTTTTTATATTATTTATTGCTTTTATTCAACTCTTGTGGTAAAAGACGTTTGAAAAGCAAATCAATTGAATTTCACTCAATTTTAAAACTGAAAATTCATCCAAAAGTAACGTTTCATAACATCTGACAGAAAGCAATGTTTTCATCAAAATATGATTCATTCAAAACAAAACTCAACTTTAATTGCACTCAAATTTAATTAATGTTTAAATTAATTAATAAATTGAATCGTTTTAAAAATTAATTGAAACTTAAGTGAAATTTATTAAGACTTGAATAAAGATGATTATCTATGCATTATTTAGTACAACTAGGTTAAAATACTAATGAATTCCAGGAAATTTAGCCAATATTTTAAAAGAAAATTTATTAAATTTTAAGTTTTAATAATTTATTATTAAATATATTTAGATTTAATTTAAACTTTTTTTAATGAATTCATTTAAATTTGATATATATTTACAATTCATCGATAAATGGATTGTTTATCTTATTTTAGTTCAAATGTTAGCAACAAATTGTGGTAATCGTTACCAAAATCTGGATTTAATTAAATAAATTTAATTAATTTTGAATTACTCTTAGAAACTGTATTAAAGTCTTTATCGACGGAAGAAGACATTCATTTCGAAATCATTGAACCCGAAAGTCTTCGGTATACATATAGGGCTCGAATGGCACAGAATTTCGGCACTATTTTTGTAAATTAAAAAAATTTTGGTTTAAATTATTTGTAATTAAATTTAATTTTAATGACAATTAGGAAAGAAGTCATTCAAACGTCAATCTAATGGTTGTGGAACCAAACGACATGTGCTCTACAATTGTCAATAGATTAGAACTTAACCACAATATAGGTCTCATCAAAAGAGGGTATCATTTAATTAATTTATTAATTAATTTAAATAATTAAAAATTGTCTGCTTTTAGT
Organism: Achipteria coleoptrata; assembly: GCA_000988765.1. NCBI lineage: Eukaryota > Metazoa > Arthropoda > Arachnida > Sarcoptiformes > Achipteriidae > Achipteria > Achipteria coleoptrata. The sequence goes on along the minus strand of LBFM01005511.1, from coordinate 20,770 downwards.
CATATAATTATTGACTAAAATCTAAACAAATGAATAATTTATAGTTTTATTGAATTTTTAATACTATTCTACCGGTGTTTCAGTGGCTGTTCTTTTTTGGCCAAATGTATTGTGGCTGAGAATAATGGTATGATTGGAGTGATAATCGATGACAATAATGACGATAATGACGACATGTATGTAGAAATGGTGACCGACAGCACAACCCGCAACTGTTCCATTCCAGCAGCCTTTCTATTAGGAAAGGACGGGTATATGATTAGGAGAGCACTCAATGCTCACCGTCTGAATCGAGCGATAGTCAACATTCCAGTAAATATAAGTCAGACCTCAAATCGGATAAGACATCCTCCTTGGGTTGTCTGGTAATCACTGACTTCCAATACAAATACTTTTTCTACAAATTATTATTTTATTTATTTATTTTATTCTACAGATTGTTAACCATTTCTATAATTTTAAATAAAATATGTTTTGAATATCAAATCAATTCTTTCAAACTATAAATGAGTGAAAAAATAGATTTCGTTCACTTCTTAGAGATCTTTTGATTCGATTTGTCCGCTAAGGAGTTGTCTGTCGAGGAGATACTCTCCGACTCCGCCTTCCATTTTGAATAATATTGTGTGAAGTCTTGTCAACTGATTAATTGACTCAATTTGTTCGTCTAAATACTCGCTCTCCAAGAAGTCCATTAACTGGAATTCAAATTAAATTTAATTTTAAATTATAATAAATAAGTGTTAATATATCAGACGTGTGGGTCCTGACACGTATGTTCTGCGATTCCGTGAATTTTATGAATGTAGTCATTGACATCATTTTCTAATTGAATCGCTTCTTCCAGAGCTTGTTTGGGGTTAAGCCATGAATTCTTGATCGGCATCTGAAACCGTTTAATTCAATTCAATACTATTTTTAATACAAATAATTAATTAGTTTTTAATACTTTGATCTGAAAAACACTATTTCACAAAAAGTTATTATATATTTCACTAAATTTATCTTAATTTATAAATTCTAGATTGAAATCTGATTAAATGATACATGCTCATAATTAGCTAAGTTATGTCCTACTAATCGAGTATCAAATTAAGTGCTTGAAAATATCGCGCAAATGGTATTGAATTGTTTTGTATTAGTTATATAAAATGTTATCAAGGATTATTGTACCTTAACATCCACGGTGTCGACAGTTCCGCCTCTTTTATTAATATATTCTTGTAGTTTATGTGCATGCTCTTTTTCTTCGCGAGACTGGTCTGCAAAAAATTTGGCGAATCCTTTTCTGGCGACTTTGTTATTATCAAAGTGAGCGCCCTTTGGAACAGAATAATTTAGTGTAAATATAAGATATAAGGTTTAAAAGAGGGTATAATTAAAGTGATACCCTATTCATACCATATTCATATAAACCAAACTCGCGTACAGTTCAGTATTGATTTGAACATTCAATTCACGCAAACACTCAGACTTTAATTCAAATCTATTGGATCTGACGGGCAGTTCATTGCCTGCAATCAAAAATCATTTAACATTTAATTGATTTTTATTTTAAGATATAAATTATCGAAATTAACTATAAATAGTAATAACTTATAAATTGAGGGAAAGTTTATCATAAAATCTTTAAAACTTATCCCAAAAGAATAAAATAGGACTCAATTTATAACAAACTTTATTTGCGTTCAATTAATTTATTGAATTCAATTGAGTTAACAAAGAATTTCATTCAGTAAAGCATTAAATTATCTGAAAATTAATCTTAATTTTCTTCAATCGTTTGAAAAATTTGTTTTCAATAATCAATCGGAGCTCAGATTTATTATTAACTTATCTTAGAGATTTTAATTTTCCATCCCGATTATTTTGTTTATGAGCAAACATAGCCTGACAAAATTGTGATATTTACTCAAGACATTTGAAATATTATCCAACTTTTTAATCAAATATTATTAACTAATTCTTTAAATAAAAAAATTATTGAAAGTTAGAATTGAGTGAATACTTTCCTCGAACACCCAATTATTCAATTAAATATTTTAAGTTTAGTTAATATTTATTAAATAATCAGAGAATGCATTGAAACCTATGTCTATGCAATCGAATACCTAATAATGATTTGATAGAAAATATAATTAAAGTTAAACTAATTAACAAAAACTTATCTCATCTAAGCTTACATTTAGAATATTGTTATAATAGTTTATTTATTTTAAAAACGAAGTGGCTAGTTTATTTTAGAACAAAACATCAAGAATTAATTCCAATGATTTGCTATAACTGACGACAGAGTGTTCTTTGTTTTCGCTTTTATTTAAATTAATTTGTGAGCAAAAAATTGTTGATAAGATATATTTAAGATAAAAATGACATCCCTTTGATTGAACTCAAATATTATAGAAGTGAACAAAAAATGAAGACTTACTTTGACTCATAGCAGTACCAGAAAAAGACATATAAATTCCAAGAGTAAGAATAAGTCCGAACTTAACCAACATTTTTGTAATTTTAACCAATTTGTCAATCATTCGATGCAATAAAATTTGTGATCAAAATTTGTTTTAATGCAAAATAAGAGCCAATATAGCACTCAGAGGACACTCAGTTCAAGAGATAACTTATAAATGAGTCAATTGTCGCAAATCGAGCAAAAACTTCAGCAAAACTGATATAATTTTATTTAAGAGATTAAAAATGACTGCAAACAAATCATTTAATTCGAAGAGATGTCAAACATTTGGATAATCTCTAACCAATCGTATCATTAAATTAAGTAATCAATTGATTTACGAAATAAAACACATTTTTAAAAATTCTTAACTTTTCAGAGGTTTTCAAAATATTTTTGAACGAAAAGTAATCTAAAAAACTGTTTGAATAATATTTAATATTTAGATCATAAGTCATAACACATATAAAGATAATTATAAATTATATTCATTATGAGATCCATTTGTTTTAATATCAAATCAAATGTTTGTTAACTTTCTTCAGACGCACAGAATATTTATTTATATTCCTATAATTGGTCTCAAAATAATTTGTAGTAATACTAAAATCAATTGTAAATAATTTTAATTTTTTCCAAAGAATTTTATTTAAAAAAAGATTACAATTAATTGAATCGAAAGAAAAGAATTTAAAAAATATTATAAATTAATAGTGAAGTCAACTATAAATTAGAGATAAATTGGATGAAAACTTTTTTGTGTTGCGATCTTTTTTCGACAATTAGGACATGATTTGGATGTCTTAATCACTTCTTTAATACAACTAATATTTATAAAGAAATTAATTTTAAAACAAAATGAGTTAATGTTTATACCGATCACAGAATAGATGTCCACAATTTGTTGACACCAATTGTTTGCCTAAAATCCGGAACTATTCAAACAAAACAATAATTAATTAATTAATTAAATTATAAACGGATATAAATGTCTGACCACTGAGTACTCGTCGAGACAAACCGGACACTTAATACTCTTTCGTAAAGGAGTAGTACTCGATGTTTGAGTATTGGAATCATTGGCACTAAAAACGAATTCATTATTTAATATAAAAATCATTATTTGATTAAAATAAAAGAAATACATATTTTGGTTGAGGAGTGAGTCTTGTATTTCAATTATCTCATTGTTTTGTTCTCTCCTTCGTTTCGGAGATCGAGACCTATCGGTACCACTCATCCGATTCCGTCTTCTTTTAAGATCTCTGATAATACAGAGTTCGGTATTTCTGATAACAGAAGAGATGCACTCAATTTCTGGATCCGATTCAGTATTATTTTGGTCGACAACTGAGTCGTCTTCAGTTAAATCAATGCAAACATTGTTTGGACTCTCATTCGTCTCATTGTTTTGTCTCTCAATTTCATCGGAATTATTAGTATTCTGGTTATCACTCAAAGCAGTGGACTCTTCATTAGTTTCAACAGTTTGTCCGTTGAGTTCATTGGAGTTATTACTATCGGTAGACATCATTAACCCCATAGAGTCCACTCCTCTCTGTCTCTTATTTCTCTTTGATCTTCGAGGGGACAGACTTTGAGATGTATTACTCCTTTTATTAGAAATGCTATTCGTTTGTAGATTGGATTCACTCAATTCGGACACGTTTTCAATGGTCTGTAAAAATAATTAATCATTCGTTCAAATAATCCTTTATTTTTGAATCCATTTTATTGTTTCAAAACTCACAGCATTTGAGTCATTCATTACTTTAAACTAATTTTTACAAATTTATCGCTCAATCAAATTGAAAATTATTTCAATTTTTTTATTTAATTAAAATTAATTAAATTTTTTATTTATTTTTAATTAATTAATTCAATAAAAATTTGATTAAAGAAATATTTATTCCAAAAGTAAACAACAAATGAGTGTCAGTTAAACATAAATAATGTTTTCTTTTATATAAGTTTCAAACTTTGAAATTCAAAACTTCGAAACTCAAATGTGATAAAAATGGTTCGCAACTAAAAGTTTTAATCACTTTTTATTTTGAAATCCATTGTAACCTAATTTTTAGATTAAATTGATTTATAAAATGAACCGACAAAACATTAATCAAGATAATTTGTGTTCAATAGGTTGGCTCAAATTTTCTACGGAGTTCTTTACTCATATGGTTACCTAATATTACCTAATATTAAGTGTTGAACCCGTTTTAAAATCAATGAATAATTAATAATAATAAAAGTGACCTTTGAATGTTTACTACAGTTGTACTATGATTCATAGTCTATCAATCATGATAGATAACTAATGAGCATGCTTCTATTCATTCATATTTATAGTAACCATTGACTTAATTAGCATTCATTGATAACATTACTCAGAGGTTATATTTTTCATTGATTTCACACAAATTATTTGAATATTCATTCAATTTATTTATAAAAATAATTTAAAGTATGACTAAAATATAAATTAAAAAATGATTATTAATTACAAAAATGATATCAAATTTATTATTCAAATCCACCAAAACTTTAAACTATTTTCTTGTTTTTGTGTTGATTGAGAAGAATCTTCAGTATCGCTGTCGGAAATGTCTGCAAACCTTCTTTGACCAGAAGTAGTGGACAGTAAGGGCAGTGTTGGGTGAAAACTAATGTATAAACAAATAAAAATTAATAAAAACATTTAATTACAATTATGAATACCTGACACCATTGACACAGTCTTCGTGTGCACTGAATTTATTAATCGTTTGGTTAATATCGTTATTCTGTTCACAACTAATGTCATAAACGGAGACAAATCCGCTGTCATTTCCGGTCACTAAATATTTGGAATCAACGGATAAATCGAAATAAATTCTTTGATTTGTGTTAACATCCCGTTTGACGACAGATAAGACGTCTCCGATGTTTCGGATATCCCAACAAAGAAGTTCGCTATCCTTTCAAAACATATATTCATTAATTAAAAGAGATATTAAAATCAAATACTTTTCTGCCGCCACTAAAGAGACGATTGCCATCAGATGAGAACTGGAGGTGAGTGACTCCACCTCTTTGGCCAACTAATACGCATATGTTTGTCAGATCCGGCTCTTCGTAGAGACCAATGCTTTTATCATATGAACCGAAGGCTAATATTTTTGGATTATAGGGATTGACTGCAATACATGATATGATACCCTTTTGTCCCATTTTATCCACTGTTTAAATACAATTCAAAATTAATATTATTCTGAAAAATGAATTCAATACAAATACAGACAAAATGAGGACAACTAATGAAAGGGTTATGAAAGAGAATAAATGAATCGAAAATACATGAAAAGCATACTATAAGTGGGTTTTGTTTGACAGTCGCGTCCGGGAGAAGACGTATCAAAAACTCGAATCCATTTCTCGAAACCGCAATAGATTTTAGTGCCGTCGGGACTGAAGGCAATACAATTGGCACAAATCACTTCATCCGCATAATTGTATGGCCGGTAACTACCGATTAATTTCCCGCTATAAGCGTCCCATAAATGGATTGGATTATCACGACTTGTGCTCAACAGCCTTAACATTAAATTAATTATTAAAATAAGACAACAAAAGTAATGAACTCACAAACAGGTCGTCGGATCGCATGAATTCATTTTAGGAAACCAACAAAAATCATAAATTATTTCACTTTCGCTTATTTTGAGGACTGATTTCTGAGAATTGAGACAATTATTACTAATTTCATAATAAATTGTTTTATAAATAAAAATAAATTTTCAATCAAAAGACATCAGATTTAGATTTTATATCATTTTTCGAGTAATTATATAAAATTTAATGTTGTTTTGGATTCAAATAAAGTGTTATTTATTAAAGCTTTTAATAAATAACTTTTAATTAAAAGACAACAAAACGTTTAATTTTAGCAAAAAACAAATGACAACCGATTTATCTTAAAATCAATTGTTTTGGTATTCAATGCATTGAATCAAATTCGCCTTTAAATTAGTCATCATTTGTCTGATTTTCAATTGATTTTAAACTAAATTAAACTCAAACACCAATTTTGTCAAACTATTCAGTCATTAAAACATTTATCCCAATAATAGTTGAGACCATTTTAATGGTTTAGTGGTGTCTCTCAATTGGTCGGAGCCGAGGATCCAATTGGTGTCTGACATTCAATTTATTTAATCATAATTTGCTTTTTTACCAATTCTTCGATGTCTTCGTCTAAAATTATTGGATTTTGACAGAGATTTTCGGGTAAATTAAATAACCGAAGACAATGGTCTTCACTATTGGTCAGAAGACAAGAGCCATCGGGAGACCATTTACATCCTTTAAGATAATTGTTTGATCGGTTCTCAAACTCTTTAAATGATTTATTTATAAGTTTTGGACATTTACTCCAATCATAATAATATTGGAGATAATTTTGGGTAACATTTTCATCAATTTGTGGACCGGATTTGTCCAGTAATTGATTCAAACGATTTAAAGGTTCTTCAATTTTATCACTCATTTTCAAAGAAATGCTTAAATTTAAAAATAAATAAATATTTATTCACTAAAATGTGATTCAATAATATGTAAGTCATGTGACGACTACTGCGCCGACTCTTTGCCATTGACTCAGAATTTAAATTGAATTACAATTCAATTAATTGTGTTTTAATTGATTTCTTAATTAATTCTGAATTTTGTTTAAAATTTAATTAAAATTTGTGTCAAATATAAATGTAATGAACTCTAAATCATTAAACGATTACTTCAATCAATTGACACAAATCGAGAATAAGACAAAAGAATGGAAACTATTTCTCAAATCTTGTAATTATTCTTAATTTTTGTACTTTTCTTCAAAATGTGGTAATCATCTGATCCCATCTGATCCCCAATCATATGATTACCACATTTGTTAACTAATTAAAAGAATACTTTCTGAAGAGTTTCTGACATTTATTTATCTTTGGTTTACTTTTTTAGTGAGGATTCAAATCGAAGAAAATGAGAAAAAGTTGTCTGAAGTAAGACATGAGTTGAAGACAATTGAAGATAAAATTGAGTGGAAATCATCTCAAATACCAAAAACCATTTCAGAAGTGATTGTAATCGAAAGCGAAAACAAATCTCTTTGTAATCAAATTCAATGTTTTGAGACTAAAATCTCTGATTTGAAGCAAAAAATTGTAATTATTTTAAACCAATTAATTAACTTTTGAGTGAATTTGATATATAATTAATTGATTTTAATTATAGTTTGAACTGAATTGCAATCAAAAGCAAAGAATCAATGAATTCGTTGAACAATCGTTTGGTTTCTCACAAAAGTATGGAATTAGAGGTCATATTAGGACTCAAATCGATTTCCTCAACAAAACTGTCAAAAGTCTTCAAACAAAGAGAAATGGATTGAGAGATAAAATCAATGCTTTGAATCAAAAACAAATGGAAAGTATTTTGAATGAAAATTATTCACTCAATGATAGAATCAGTGGAATGACTGTTAAGAAGAATTCACTAAAAACTGAAAACTTTGAACTGAAATGCATTGAAAACAGTCTCAACACTCAACTCAAACAAATTGAAAGAAATGCTAATTCAGAGGAATTACTTGATTTACAGAAACAACTGAAAGCCTTTGAAAAAGTTGAAGACAAAAATAATTACTCTAAAAATGTTGAGCCCAACCTTCCAATTGAACCCACTCTTCCATCTGAGCCCACCCCTCCATTAAAGGCCACCCTTCCACTTAAGCCTAGCCTCCACTATAAGTCCATTCTTTCGTCTAAACCTAAAAACGATTTTGAATTCGTGTCACAAATCCTTCGAAAACAAAAGCTATTGAATGTTCGCATTAAGAGTGAGCCACAAATCATTGAAATTAATAGCGATTCTAATGATGAAAGTTATGAAAAGTCAAACAATTGGTCCCAAACTACCGGACAGTGCCTACAGTTATCTCAAAACTATTCAAATCAAATTCAAAAGAATAAGACTATAGTCAAAATTGAACCAAAAAGTGGTGAAAATAAACAAAAGTTATGGGAATTTAAACGAAAACTACAAAATCCCGACCAATGATTGATTCAAAAAATTCGTTAAATTTATCATTAATTTAGTTTTTTCTGTTTATAAAATTGACTCTAATTTGAGGAATAAGTCTATTATAGTATTGAAATCAGTTCCGATAAAAAATAACAGAACAGGAAAATAGAAGTAATGCTGGAATATGTGATAAAAAGCCTTTCCTTTTGCGTCAAAACCTCTATTAATAAAATATAGAAAAGAATGTATTAATTAAATAAATTTCATTTATTTCTATCAAAACTTTAATTAAAATTTCAATTAAATAACAGACATATTATAACTTAAACTATAAATTATTAAAAATTCAAATAAAAGCTTTGATTTAATTAATTAACTAATTATTAATTTGAGAAATTGTTGGAAATCTAAGGCTTTTAGGGTTGAAGACTAGTCTATAATAAACGAGAAGCCGATCCTCTTTTATCACAGTTCACAACAATCGCAAAATTAGAATAATGTTTGGATTTATAAGAGTTTATAAAACAATTTAGTGAACGACTAGTCATTGAAAGGCTTCTATTCTAAGGCGAAAAGTTATTATTTGTTCGCTTAACGACTCGGGCGTATTCACAATCATTTTGAACGTAATGTTCTGTTTGAGTGTTATTTTGGTCACTAATATTAATATTTCTATTAATATTCAAATCATTGATGTCTTTGTGTCCGACATTTGCGTATTGATGTTCCGACACATCTCTACTATTATTAAGTATTTTTGAATAATGAGTTGAATCGCTATTAAAGTTAACATCAGATCTGTTTTTGTCTCTTTTAATAAAGTCTATGACCTGAGCGTATGACGAGTCGTCCGAATCAATATTTTCAGCAGCAGTTGTCCGGACGGGTGATGAAGCGATGCTTGCATTACCTGAACTGCCAGTACTCGAACGACTCGATACATGTCTACTGTCCTTATTTTTTGGGTGAATTTGGTTTTGTTTCTTCTCAATGAACATCATTTTCAATACTGATGTCAACTTAGAAACTGTTTGATTGACGGGCGGAGGACTCGGACAAAACGGGCTTTTATTGTGGTTTTCTTCTTTGGAGTCACTGTCGTGTGTATCGATATCTCCCGTTTCGTCGTAAAGGATTTCATCGTTTATTGATTTATGTTTTTCAATGAAATCACTGTTTGAGACTAATTTCATAGCAATCAGTTCCTCTCGAGAGGCAAATACAGGGTCTTCAGAGTCAGATGTTTTTGATTCTTTGCTTTTTCGCGGGGGTTTTGAGATGGGGGGCGAAGCTCTCGGTTTGCTCTCATTTGATGCTATCATCGAATTAGTGTTCGCCGAAGAAATTCGGACCAATGACTGCTTTGGAATCATTTGCGGACTTTTTGGTGGTTGTATTGAATGGCGTTTCGATGTCTCAGGAATTTTAGTCGACGGAAGAAGTGATGAATTGGTCGCCAAATAATTGGCTTTTGATGAAAGACTACAAGAAAGCGGGGGTGAAGTCGATGGAAGTGAAGGTTTGCTCGTATGATATGAAGGGAACAATATTTCCTTGGAATTCACTTTAGGAGTCATATTATGAGCACTCAATGAGTTGACGCCTGGGATCTGGTCGTCATTCAGATTATTTGAAGCTTTAAGACTATTTACATGAGAGGCCACCGCTTGAAATATATAATTTCCATCTTTTGTAATAAAAGAGAACAGCCCTTCACCTGAAGCACATTTACGACCCGCCTCTAAAGAAAAGCCTTCTTTAGTACAGCCATATCTTCTGATGTGTCTGTAAGGCCACGTGAACACCACTTTCCCGTCTTCTGCTAACGATATGTTGACTGAAGTGACAATTAAAGTGAAATTTGAATCAAAACCACTTCTAAGACCGCAACGAATCGATGTCTCGGAATCTATAAGTTTTACTCTAAACAGGAATTTCGTGAATAAATGATTGAATAAAAAGTTGTTTTATTGTTTGCCTACCGATAAACATCGGGTGCGTCCACTGATGAATACAAAAGGTTTTCTTCGCTTTGAGAGTCACATAAATTGCTTAGATTTAAGGCAACGCTATTATTGAACTGATTTGCATTTGAATCGGGAGGAAAACCTTTTGAAGGCTTACTAGCGTTTGGAAGGGCACCGAACGCAACACTTTGTAAGCAATTAAGCCATTCAGTCATCTCTTGAAAACTGTCAGAAGAGAAGAGATGACTGTTTTCTTTCGTACGAATCTATTGTTGGAAACAATGAATATTTCGGTCATAAATATTTGTCTCTCAAAATATCTCAAAACAATTTGTTTTTAAATAAACTTTTAATTTCAGGCCTTTTTCTATAAATATAGTATCATTTAAAAGACATTAAAATAATCTCTTCTATTGTAACAACAGTGGTAGGGCTGACACTAATTTGACGGATATAATGATTTATTATTAATGGTTTTGTTTTTGAATAAAATTTTTCATTAGATTTGAATTTTATATTTAAAAAGTGGAAAATTTGTTTAAATATTTCATTAAAACAAATAATAGATTTTGAGATTTAAAGAGAAATGAGGTTTAATTCAGAAAAGATAACCAGTAATTTTGGGCAATCTCTCAAAGCATAGGATGCTGGAAGAGAGGCAGTTAACCCCTCCTCATACTATCCTTGGATTAATGCAGAGATATATAATATGATTAGAGTAGAGATAATAGCAATAATTAGTGGCAAAGAAGTGCATCAATTCTTTGACTTTAATCTGACTGTAATTTAAATTCAACTCAATTTTGAAATGAAGTGAAATTTCCCATCAATTGGTCTAATGACTACTCCAAATGTTGGTGTAAGTGTTGCATACATATTGTGAACCACTAACAGGAAATGCTTGCTTATTATGATAACGACATTCCATTCCCACATAAAAACTTTGTGAATAACTTTAATAAAACTATAACTTATTTTTAATAATCACTTATTTCTGACAATACATTGAAAAAGACGTTAATTAATGAATCGTTTCATCAAAAAAGCTATTAAGAGATAAACTCATATAAAAAAAAAGATTTATTTCTCATAGAATTTAAATATTTTAAGCTTTGATTTTAAAGTTATAATCAATGAAACAAAAAAGAATAAGAATTTTAAAACAAAACAAGTGTTTCCCTAAAATTAATGATGAATTGGGAAATGCCTTCAATTCAAGAACACGTTCGTCAACATCAGTATAGATCTGTTAAAACCATTTAAGGTTAACTACAAAATATGTATTGGAGAACAGGTGCACAACTATTTCAATAATTTAAGCGATTCTAAAGATTGAGTCCAATAACACATTATATATATATTATTTTTTTAAAAATTTGGCCTCACTTTTGATTATAACAAAAAAAGTAAATAAATGTTTGATATTCATAATACAATATAATATTCATAAATTATTTGATAATAATATGATCAGAATAATAATAAAAATGGTAAAAATTCTTACTTCAAAAACATTGGACTGTTGTTTTTGAGGAGAAGGGGCCACTTTAAGACATTCTGTCAGAGCTATTATTCGAATACAATTATTTTGTTTGAGATATTGATCTTCAGTGTCGAACACTTCCAGACGTTGTATCCCTTGACGGGAACTGTTATATAAAATACAGTACTTTTTATGCCATGATTTCTGTCAGTATTAAAATATATAAAATAAAAATTAATAACAAAATACTAGAAATTAAATAAAGGTTTATATTATCTAAACATTAAATGAGTGGACAAATAATGAGAATAATAATAATAATAGTAATACAATAGAAAGTGGAGTAAAGCTATCAAAATGACCTAAACTACTGTTTGCACTACTGTTACAATTGTTGAATAATTTGCTTTAAAAACTTAATTTAGTTTTTCCTCTTTACTAATGTCTGTTATATTAAGCAATAAAATTGAGATTAAATTATAAAACAAAATTAATTAAAATTAGAATACCTTTTGCTTGAGAAAGCCCTGGGGCGGAACGTATAGACTTCCGCACTTTACCACTTCTTCCACTTCCATAATCAATACATTTATTTGAATATTTGACTTTCAATCAACAAAAACACTATAAATATGTTTAAATACATATATATATTAGTAAATCTAAAATATTACTAATTATGTGATAAAAAAGGTAATCATAAATATTGGAAACTATAGTGAATATGACATAAAACAAGTTTTATCTGATTTCGCTTTTTCTATAAATTTAAGGAAAAATTCATTGAATTCTTAAAAAATGTTTAACACATTTTTGAGGTCAGATTTCGATAATTGTTTTGTTAATTGTTTTTTAAATTTTAATAAATAAATAGATAAAACCTATAAACAAAAGATTGCAAGTTTATTTTCTTAAGATTAGGA
>LBFM01005502.1:5643-18251 GCA_000988765.1 Achipteria coleoptrata | reverse complement strand
CTGCGGTCACCAATAGTTTCTGGTTCTCACTTTCCAGTGACTGAATCTCGTGTTGTATTTCTTCATATCTTTTGGTTTTGTTGTCTAAAAGTCGTTGTAATCTCTGATTTTCTGTCATTAATTGTGACGAATGTTTCTCTATTTGTTCGTATTTTAATGAGTCTGAGCTCTGCTTTGATTTAAGTTCAGTCAATTGTTTTTGTAAATCATTTCTAACACTTTCGAGTTCCGATATCTTGGACTCAGCCCTCTTCACCCTTTCCACTGTATTTCTTAAGATTTGATTTTCATTTTCAATTTGTTCTAATTTTGCGTTAAAATCAGTGGACAACGAAAGAGAAACCGAATCACTAGTCATACTGACGTCACCGGGAGATAACATGTCATCTGTATAGTTGCCATTAGGGATGTCCTCCCCATTGATTCTATTATAAAAATTGTCGTTATTGTTGTCATTGAGAAAGGAAGTGCTCAAATCAGAGGTTCGATTATTTTTAATGTTTTCGATAAAAGATAAGAGTCTTTGATTCTCTAATTCAAGTTTGAGAACTCGTTTGGAGGCGTCGTTATTGATCTGATCGAATAGGTTTCCCTCTCCGTTCTGTTGCAATAAATCAAAGTTGATTTGACACTTTAGATGAGTGAGTTCAGTTTGAACCTTTTTCAGCTCTTCACCACTCGATTTCTTATCTAACCTCAAATGAGTTATTTCTTCGACGAGAGTCTCGATTTGATTTCTGTCCAAATCTTTTTGAATTTTAAGTTCATTAGTAAATGCACTCAATTTTAATATCTGTGCCTCTAATTCGGGCAACTGATCGCCTCTTTTTCTGCTGGCGTCGAGCTGTTCCTCGAGCATTATCTTTGTTTCGCTGAGAATACGGTTGTCTTCTCTTAATTCTTCGACTCTTGATTTATAAAAGTCTAATTCATTCATTTTGTCTCTATATCTTTGGACCTCATTCTCCAATCGGTCCACTTTTCGTACCCTTTCGTTGAGAATATCGATTTCATCGCGATATGCTTTTGCAGATCTGGCCTCTTGTATGAGCTCAAGATTGTCGTGTCTCAGTTTATTACACGACTCTTTATTTTGCTCTAATATTTCTTTGAGTTCAGAAACGATTTCATTTTTCTCTTCCAATTCCTGTTGAACTCGTCTTAGTTTGGACTTAACGTCTGCCAATTCCACTAAAATGTGTGACTTCTGTTCGCCGACGCTATTACTTATTTGAGGACTAGAGATAAACAGCAAATTAGGGCTTTCACTCGAATCGTTTGGACAAATAGAGTCCAATTCAAAGGACAAATCAATGATTCGATTGAATAATTCCTCTCTTTCTTTGATGAGTCTATTAATGTGTTGAACCAAAACTCCATACAATCGTTGTCTTTCGTGTTCTTCTTCTGGTAAAACATTCCATTCAGAGTTAAGCCAAACTGATTCCGGATTATCAGTAATTTGTTGAATGCATTCGACAATTGAGTGCTGAACACAAATATCCAATTGTTTGATGCCTTCAATGAAATGCTCTTTACGTTCGCATTGAACGGCACATCCCAACAGTAATAGTAGAAAAACACGCATTTCTTCACAACTGGAAGACTCATCGCAAGGATTTGATGCAATTTTGATTACATCGGGAAGTCTTAAGACCAGAGTTTGACCCAATATATTCTCATAGAAGGCTTTAATATTATTCAAAAGCCCACTCAAGTTTCGTATTCGACTGCTCGTGTCTTCAGCTCCTGTAGTCACACATTGAAATGGAGGCTGAGGGTCACTGCAAAGTTTTTAAGGGGTTATCAACATCTCATTTAATTAAAGCTATTAAAAAATATCTAAATATTAAAAAACAAAAATCTATTCCAAAAAATTAAAAGCACTCTAAAAATAACTGCAAACATAACATAACATAACATTTAAATTAATACTAATTCAGATCAGAAGGAAATTCCTAAAAGAATTGCGAAAAAGTAATAAATACTTAAACACTGAAAAAGACTAAAATTGTTGTCAAATCTTATTTAAAATAAGTGTAAGTTCTGTGAAAAATTGATTTAAATAAAAAGTACTTACATTTGAAGCCAAATTTTATTCAAGAAAATGCCAGAACAGAGTTCACTGTAATCTTTAATCTGTTTTTGAGAGCATTTTTCTTCTTGCAATGAATTGACCTGTTTTTGAATAAAAAGAAAATTTAAAATAGATTTTTCTATTATTCATAAAATAATAGCAATTTTTAAAACCATTATATCTATCATTTGAAACAATTTATCCAATTGAGAGGTATATGCAAGAGGGCAGGGGGCTATTAATGTCTAATTTAAATCTTAAACAACTAGGTTAGTTCTTTATTATTTTTATCGTTTATAATTTTGAGTTATTTTTTCTTATTTTAAAACTTTCGAATGGAATTAAATGTGAATTTGGAAATAAGTCAATAAATGGTTAAATATTCAATTATCAACATTTGTCACGAATTGCAACTAAATTTTATTATACTTGAAATAAATTGCTTGAAGCTATTTTTGAAACATTTGAATTTAATTTTAGTTGAATGTCAGACAATATCTGTAAAATCCTGATATTCTAAATCCATTGCAAAAATCAATTATCAATTGTCTCAGTTTTGTTTATGGCATTTGAGAACTGATTAATCAAAACTTGAAATTAAAGCTCATTAGTAGTGTCAGGACTTGAGAGCTGGAGATGTAGGTATAGCGACGTACAACGATAGGCCAGTAATGGCCAAGGTCGGCCGCGACAGGGGGAAGGTAAAATGGGGTATTTTTGGTTTAATTCAATTAAATTCTGTTAATTTAGTTTAAATTAAGTTCCCGAAGCCTCGGAACCAGCTCCAGACCGAAAAACGGTCAAAAAAATTTCTTTTGCTCTTGGGGAGATCGAAATCCAAAACTCAGGGGGTATTTACCCTATACCCCCGCCCTTGGCCATTACTGGGATAGGCATATCCTATGATTAGCCTAGAATGAGCCATTAAACTCTTTAAAAGAGTTGCAAAAATTTGAATTGAAGTTTAAAGCAATAATTTTTCCATTTAATGACTCGGTTTTAACGATTTTCAATTTTTTCATTAAAAACCAAATAATGGCATTGAAATTGACTTTTTGCATGTTTTGGACAAGGTATATTATCATATAAACCATTTCATACGTTAAAATATTTTCAATGAAAGAGAAATTCAAAATAATTCGCTTTAGACGTGAAAATTGAGAAGATATTCAGGTCATCAATAATTTTGTATATTTACATAAAATATTTGATAAATTAATGGTTAGACACGTTTGATATATCAATTATTTTGTAATTTATTTGGGTTTATCATGTTCATTATCTTCAATTAAAACAACGAATTTTCATCTAAAAAAGATTAACTGATAATAAAATAAAATAATTGATTCGAATATAATTCAATAGAATTAAATCGATTTATAATCGATGAAAATGTTTTTAAATTTTATAACTTTTACTTAAAAAGTTATTCACATTTAAAAAACAAATTTTGAGAAATTTCTTTTGTCTGTACTCTAATCAGAGTTCACTTCAAATAAATATCTTAATTAAAATAAATGAAAATCAAAATTACTTTTAAAGGAATTGTTTTTTAAAGTGTTTGTGAGTTTGAGGTCAAAACAGATAAGATTTTTAATTCCATTTATCATATCTGGAATATATAGATTTGTTGATGTGTTCCCTCTCTTCCAGTTATATTGTAAAACTTTATTATCAACATGTTATGCCTGTCTGACTAGTATCACGAGACAGTCTGTCAACTTCGGGCGGTAATTGGTCTGACCTTCGGTAGTTGATCTGGACAACTTGTGGGCTAATCTTGCTATCGGGAGCTTATTGAATTGATTTTGAATAATAAATTTAATTATTTCTCTTATATTTTAAATTATTCTAAATTACTAGTGCTCAAACAGGGTTGCTATAGTGCATTGCGGGGACACAATAAAATTTCAGGGAAGTGCAATATATTGTCTAAAATTATTACTTTAAAAATTGACAAAGTTCTTAATTTTGAATGGAGAAGGCTGAATCGACAGTTTAAAAAGAATGAATATTATAATATTGTTAAAAATTGAAATTTTTGTTTTAAATTTAAATTTAATGTTAGCATTATTTTACACATCCCTGAAATTTTATTGTGTCCCCGACAACGCACTATAGCAGCTCTGATTGAGCACAAGTATTTTAAACTGTATATAGATTTGTGAGTTTAAGAACTTTTTGACTAACAGTTTGATAACTGAAATTAATTGCTGGGAACATGTCTTGAAATGTTCATAACTTGTTTGTTTGCTTGTTTGTGATTAAATTATTTTAAATCAAACAAAATGTTTGGTTATTTAATTCAAAAAAATGGATTATTTTGTTTGTGGTTTAAATCAAACAATTGTTTTCGGATAATAAAAAATCTCTAATTATTTTGACTTAAATCCAAATTAATTCAAATGAAACGAATAGAAATCAATTGAAATTCAATTCTAAGTAAATATTTAATCAATTCAAGAGTTGTGCAAAAGAAGTTTGCGCCCAATTTTACCCATTTTTGTATGAGATTTTGTAAATACAATTTCAGCACTAATTTAATAGATTTCAAGAAAAAATATTTGAAAATATTTCTCATTTATTAAAAATAATTTTCAAACTAATAAAAGAAATATTATTGAAAAACTTAATGTTAAGAAAGGTTTAAAAGAGTTTAGATTCAAAAGAATTCATAAAAAATAATGAAATTTCATTCTATTATTGAAATATGTTTTTAAAATTGTGTAGAAAAACATCTTAAAGGTTAAAGTGCTTGGAGTAGATTCAAAGGGCTGCCAAACCCACCGGAAATTCCTTTATATTCAGACATTTATATAATATACTCCTTTCAAAAACATTCCTCATTTGAATTATTATTATTAGTATTAATTAATAATTTTCGGATAAATAATTGTTTTTTCGAAGTAATATTGTTTATGAAATAATTAATAACCCAAAAGTCGATTAATAGCCGATAAGAATAAGTTTGTGAACAAAACAATAAGAATCTGACCTAAAATACATCAAATGGTCGCACATTAAAAGCAAAGGATATCATAACTTTCCCATAATGTGTGCCATTAAATGAAAACTTAGGTTTAAATTCAAAGTAATTTATTTTTTGATAATTGGATTCAATTCTTTGAGTTATATAATGGCTTTTTGTACAACAAATCAGGTCATGAGGACTGTCGACAAACAAATCAGAATCTCTTCACGCAATTAACAGTCAATCAATTAATAATTTTTTATTTATAAACAAATAAATATATTTTAAGGTTTGTTAGAGTTTTGGAAAATAATAATTTGTTTTTTTCCACAAAAATAATTGAAATGTCAGTAAATATTATGAATATAAGAGTTTATCTGAAAAACTAATTTCTCACAAATTTGAAGAATTTGTAATATTTTTGAAAATTGATTATTAAATATAAAAATATATGAATAGATTAGAAATTAAAAATATTAACAAACAGTTCAGTTGACGAACAATAAAAATACAAAATGAAAAGGAAAGACCACTGTTTGCTGTTTTTTGTTTTAAATTTATTTTTGCTTCAATTAAAAAGACGACTGAAATGGAAAATCTATTTTAAAAATAAGAGACAACTGCGAAGAACTCGCCTAAAAAATTCTGAATTAAGCGGTCATTGTTTGAACCGATAAACAAAGCGTAATAGTAAACAGGGAACGGAATATACGCCCGTTCTTTATATGATATTATTGATGTGGAAAATCAATCGAAATGATTCTCGTGTCGAACGTCACGGTGTGTGCAGCTGTTGGGCACTGGATATACACTGAACAATACGTTTGCATACATTAGTAGACCAGCAACTCATGCATACAAACGCCCACCGATTCGATTATTTATCGGTAAATAAGTTTCTTATCAACACTAATAATCAATACATACTTTTAGTATTGATTTTATGTCAAAAAAATGACTGAATAATATCGACATAATAATAGCTAACATCGAAATGACATTCAATTTACCCAAAAATTCATTCTTTTAATTTTATTAAAAACAACGAAAACTGATTCAAATGAATTGTGGTAGGTAACTTTTGTTAAGATACAAGAACAAAACAGTTTTAGTCATTTTACTGGCAAAACTTTTTATATTATCGCAAATGAGTTGAGACCGGAAATGGCGAAAAACCACTTAATGGTGACTTAAGTTCTGTGAGAATTTTTTTCATTAAGTCTATTGTAAGGATTTTATGGCTTTCCTAAAGTGTAAGCTTTGTCTACTAAATAATCACAGTAACTTTAAATTTAGCCTTGGGCCATCTATTAATTGATTCAAATAGCCATGGTCACATATGTTTCATTCATAAATGTTTTATTTGTAGTAAAAGTTTGGATTTTAAATAAATAAATAAATAAATAGATTTCAATAAACAGTATAATAGTATTTACTGATCGAAAAATTATTGATTAGAAGAGGAAAGGAATGGCGAAAAATAATTCATTAAGTGATAAATGATAGCAATAAAGCAAAGCTCAACAAAAAAATGAGTTTAAAGAACTTTTCGCTGTTAAACATATTTATATAATTGAAAGCGAAGATTGAAAATAATAAATATTTTAAAATAAAATTTTGTTTATTCGAGCGAAACGACTGTTGATTTGTGTTTGAAATACTAATTTTATCATTATTTTACAGATGAATATTTTATATTTAAGGATATATTTTTTAATAATTTTTAGCCGAGAGCTGACAACTATTACTTAATTACTCTAAAAGTAGAAAATCTAAAAATCTGATCAAAAGTTAAAAATCGTCAAATGATGTTAAGTCTAAGTTTAAATGCCGTATATTTTAACACAAAAAAAACATTTATAAAATAGATTTCATAAAAAATGAACGATTGTTTCCGTTTTTAATGAGGAAAACCACTAAACGATAAATGAATGCAAATTATATGACCGGAAAGGTTTTTCCTGTATTTCGTAAATGATGTTCACTACGAGTGAGTCATAAAAATATTGTCTCAAATGATATTTTAATAAAACAAAAATTAATTAAAAATAATTAATAGACTAATAAATGAACTTTTGTTGCAATATTTATGGCAAAATTATGACAATTTGCCATCTAGATACTAGATATTAAAATCTAGTATCTATTTGTCTTTTATGCTAAAATAAATGTGAAAATGGTTATTGGTGAGCTTATCATGTTTTATTGTTATGGTTATTTGTTTGAAAATGACTGAAAACTCAATTTTTATGAAATGGTATTAAATAGTAATTTGATCAGAACTAACCATTTGTATGCATTCATGTTTTATATTTAACGACCATGATACATCTGAATTTATATAATAAATGAACATTTATGTGAAAAGATTACTGAAGACAATTGACTTGATTTTGAGTTGAATAAAATCATTATTCAAATGATTCATTACTTTTATTATTCAAATCTTTAAAATTCTACGAATAAAGTATTTTATAACATTTTTGGCAAACATTAAGCCATTAAAGTAAATGATTTCTATAATACACTTTTTATCTAAAAAATAATACCATTTTTTAAAGTTTGAATAATACAATAGTTAATGAACTTCAGTATAAATAACATCTAAATATTTACCACAAAATCTGGTGAAAAGGAATGGTTAACACAAAAACATCTATATTATTGACCTAACAATTTAACATGATTAAATTCCATAAATTTATATCTGGTGACTCTCTGACTGATAAATTGTCACAAATGTTAGACTAATTTATGAATTGATTATCAAATAGCAATTCTATTGTCAATTGAGTATCATTTGGTGTTAATCCATGAATCAATTACTCATATAAAGTGTGAAATAATTGTGTTCTTATAATGAGAAATATATTATCGAACAGATTTGAGACTTGAATTAATTGTTGTCATAAAAGGTAATAGTAATTGATTTGAAGAATAGGTGCGATATTCTGTTCTAACTTCAATCAAATATATATTATTCTTTTGGTAACACATTGTTAACGAGGAAATTGTTTGTATAAAATATGATATTTTGTTTATATAACATATGAGATCATCGAAGCAGTAAAACACTAAATCGATATTCAAATGGTGTGTAAATCGTTGTGATTGAGAAAAGAGTATTTAAAATAACATTGAATTTGTTTGACTCGATTTTCTCAAAACATTAGACAAACATTTTATAATTATTTTGTTTTTTGAATGAATGAAAAGTTTTCATTTTATTGAGAATTAAAATATTAATATCATAAATGGTGGTAATGTTATTGCTCTTTATCCTCGTTTTTCATAACACTGGCTATTATTCTGGTGTAGGAAAAATTCATGAGAAATATCATATCATTTAATAATAACTTTTTGTTTAACCCATACGGGTATGACTCGAGTCGATCAATATTGGGTCTACTTTACCAAACTTGAAATACTGGATTAATGACATAAATATTCTATAATAAAATATTAAATTTAAATCCAAGGATGTGTTTGAGAAACTTTGATCACTAAACTCTGATTTATATTATCTTTCAATACATGTATTTTCAAAAATGATAATTCAAAGGTTTTCTTGTTATCAAAATAAAAACACGAATTTATAGCCTATTTTAAAATAATGAGATGACTGCCTCTCAAATCAATCATTTCATTAACACTTTAATATGAATCCAAATATGGATTGAATTTCTCGATAAAATCAAATATAAAATTTCATAAAAAGTTATTTTATAAAAACTTATGAAAAATATATCATTGAATAAACATTTTTTGCAAAATAATGGTTCGTAAAAATGAATACACTATTTTGCATAATATTTTCAAATCGGGTCATTTAGTTTTATCAAAGCTTTGGGTAATTTCTTTAAATCAACTATTTTTGGTTTTACACTCTATAATAAAAGAAATATTTAGATTTCATTAAATATATTTTTGAAGTTTATTTGACGTTTTATTTATATTTAAAACAAACCTAATTTTAATGATATATAAAATAAAGTAATTATAGTTTGAATGAATGAATTAGTAGTAACTTATGAATATTAATATTAAAGTCCGTCCCTAAGTTTGATGAGTAGTAGAGGATTAACCTTATTTTGTGACGAATTTTTTTATTCTTCAAATTAATATTCAAAGAGTGTTGAATAGTTAACGACTAAATAAATATCTAGCAATTTTCTCAATCATTATTTCAGTGAATTTAATATAATTGAGAGAAACTTTTTTGGGGAAACTTTTTTTAAAAATTAAATAAGAATTTGAGTCTTATCTTAAGAAATATTAGGATTTGTGTGAATGAATTGGTTTTCAGCCAAATCTTTGCACGAAAGCGATTAGACAACGATTAGGAGATCAGGAATGACCTCAAAAGTCGTAACACAATTTTAAACGATTTTCTATTATTTTTATCATTCAATTTAAAGTATAAAATTAATGATTCGCTGAATATTAAAAAAATGAGTGAATATATTCTAAAATAAATTTTATAGAAAAATAGATAGAAAATGAAAAATATATGTAAATAAAAATATCGATAAATATAATAAAAAAATTGGGTTCTATTTTCTCTTATCTATGATATATCCATTTGATTAGTACTTTATTTTATTTTATTTTTTAATATAAAAAGCAATGAATTAAAACTCAATCAGAAACTGTTTTAAGTAAAAAAAAGAGAAATTTCTATTTTAAAGTAATTTTTGCTGAATTATAGGGGTTTATAAATATTAATCTTTTACTTTTAAAAAAGTTGTATTGAAAAGAAAAAAAACAATTAACTAAATGAGGGATAAATAAATTGATAGGATTTAAGGAAAGTTTAGTGAAAGATTTCTAATCTAAGCAGGAAACATTTTTTTGAATATTTTTCTTATACGAAGATATATTTACAGTTCAAAAATAAATGAATTATAAATATAAAATTATTCAGATTTAATCAAAAAACTTATTCAGATGATTGTATTGATTGCTATTTCAAATGCAAATGAATTAATTCATAATTTTTAAAACATAAAAAACAAACAAATAATTAACTAAATGTAACTTTGATTCTATTTTTTATTTTACTTTTTCTTCAATTTTGAATCAGACTTATCCTGGAATGTGACAACTAGACGACCAAAAGTGACCACTCATTACACATTTTAACAGCAACTCACGGCTCATGTATTCGTAAATTAAGTGAATTGTTTTTGTTGTTGTTGTGAATAATGTATTGTTTGCGTATAAAACAATGTTTTCTTTTGTTATGTAATCATATTTTTCTCTCTTTAATAAAACGAAGCGAACAATAAAATGAGTGAACACTTATTTACTAAGAATTTTATTTTTTTAGTTTATTTTTATGGCCTTTAAATTCTATTTTAGGTATTTTCGCGAATTAATAGTTTTGCACTATTTTTCTGTAAAAAAACTGAAACCTTTTTCTCGTTATTAGTATTATCTGTTTTTTGGGAGAAATTCAATAAATATAAAGGTTTACTAAAATGTAACTCATATTAAATGTTATTTTATTTTAGGACTAAAAAAAGAAATACTTTGAGAAACTTGAGAGCAGCTGTTATTCAATTGAGAGATCGTAATATCTATCAATCGATTTAATGATTTTTCGATATAAGTTATATAAAGCTCAGGGGTCGTGGAAAAGGGGTAGTAATCTATGGAGCCTGCTATTTTAGTGTGTTCACAATTGGCAATTATGTCTGACCTGAGCTAATCCTAAAGCTGAAAGGATCAAAATGAAGAAATAGAGTTATACTATAAATTATTATATTATAGACTTTAATACATTAATAATTATCCATCAAAAGTGAAGCACAAATATAAAGCCATATAACTTGAAAACCGTTTGCCGAAGAGAGGGATCATTTTGGGAATAGAGTGCTATATAACCAGAAATTCCTCCAAATGTTTAAAAAAGAAAATTGAATTATTGCTTATATTGAGAATTTGAGGCACTGCTCAATACTTCCTGTATTCTTGTATTTTCAGCCCAATCTTTAGTTTGTATCCAAAGCTATTCAATTCAAAGCTATTTTGGTTTATTTAAAATCACTAAAAATGTGATTTCAAGTCATGATTTTTTGCACAAAGTTTTCAAATGTTGGAAACATTTTGTTATAAGTCCTAAAATATAAATTACACGGATTTAATCCAATTATTAGTTTTAAAGGAATTAAAATAATAATCGATTTGAACGATGTTTTGAATTTTAAATACATTTTAAAATATAACGTAAAACATATTTTAGTTATTTTTTTAATACAAATTGAGTCAAACATAAATATATAGAATTTAAAAATAAACAACAAATCGTTTATTCAAAAGTATTTTTCAAATGAATAGCAAAATATATTTGAATAATTCAATAGTTTTTTTTGTAATTTTCTCTGTATTTCAACTGAACTATAGATTTGCAAAATCGGAAAATATTATTAAATGAATGGTTTTTCTTTGATTATTGAAAACAAATAAACGCAAACAATTTTATTTATTTTCCTCTAATTATTGGTAAGTTCTGGTAAATAAGCATTTGTTAGAAACCAATGAAGCGTTTGAAGACATCTCTCAATTCGATGACACAACCAAATGATCAATCATTTCAATAAAACCTTTATCTGAATATATTGAGATATTAATGAGTAATTCAACGAAGTTTTGCTGAATTGCAATAAAAAAAATACGATTTAAAGGTAGTAAATGCAAATAAAACCAATAAAATTATTTAAACTAAAAATTTCCTTTAAATTTATATGTTTTAAATGTCGAAAATTTCAAAAAAATCGATTAATATCTAATATGTTGAGTACTATTTTCTTTCCTAATTTTAAAGTTTGTTGGACTGAAAATAGATCAAAAAACGAGTCAATTTGCGGATTTAGATTTTAAGTGAAAGGTCATCTTAAAAGTTTATCGATATTTACATTAAATTATTATAATATAAAATAAAATTTATATATTGAATCAAATTATTTGATTAAATAGATATAAATTTAATTTAAATAATTTATAGGAAAAATAATTCATTAAATATAGATTGTTTGCTAATATTGGGCGGTCTATATCACGACTCTCGACACTTAAACCTTTGATTAACACTATTGTGCCTCAAATAATCCCAATGTATTAATCTTTTTTCTCAAAGCTATTATTATTTTTTATATAAGTGCATTGGGAGCTACCCTTCAATGGATTAGAATAAAAATTCTTGTTATATATTTAAAAATTTTGAAAATATAACCAAATATAAAGTAATTAATTATTGCAGACAATTAACTCATTGGCCTATATTTAGGGCTCATTTTAATCCTAGTAATGAAAAATTTCGATCAAATTGAAGACATTCTACTCTTTAAGCATTTTTTTTATCTCATTTTAATCTCAAGTTTTAATACGAAGAAAAAATTAAAAATTTTAATTATAATTTATATTATGTTTTACTGCATAAGAATTGAATGACTTAGCATTCGGTACACCGTTTGCGTCATTCACTGAATTTTTTGTTAGTCACGAATTCTCAGCAAAAAACATTAAATTATATGCAAATAAAGTTTTTAATTTTAAGCC
>LBFM01005490.1:0-12135 GCA_000988765.1 Achipteria coleoptrata | reverse complement strand
AACAACAACAACATATATATATGTTAGGATCCAAAGCTGTCGCCTCCTCGTGGTGGATCTGGGCAACGTTCGTATAAACGGCGAAATGACAGCAAAGCTATAAGAGTTGGATTTAGATTAAAAATTAAAAAATATTCTTTAGAATGGAAAAACATAAAATCATTAGAGAACATATGTGTTTTAAGCATCCATTCACAGGGATGTTATCTGGCCCTACCAGTAGTGGTAAAACGGTGTTAATGAGATCTATTATTGAAAATTTCAAAGAAATCTTTTATTTTAAGAAAGACAAGCCCGAACTTTTACGAGTGTTGTGGGCATATGGCCAATTTCAACCCTTATATAATGAAGGGATAAAAAATTGTGATGTGAAATATGTGGATGGTCTACCAGCAGATGATGAAATTACCGAATATAAACCTCATTTAATTGTTGTGGACGACCTTATGAATGAATTAGCTAATAATATTAATTTAGCTAATTTATTTACTAAAGGCAGTCATCACAATGAAATGAGTATTGTATTCATAACCCAAAATATTTTCCATCAGGGAAAACAAATGCGTAATATAAGTCTTAATTGTCATTACTTTTTATTAATGAAAAACCCTAGAGACCAAAGTCAAATAAATACATTGGCAATACAGGTATCAAATAAAAACCCCCAATTTTTAAAAGCTGCTTATTATAAAGCTACAAAAGAACAATATGGCTATATAAGGATTGATATGAAACAAGATACACCAGAGAAATATAGATTTCAAACAAGGATATTACCAATTAATGGAATATTATCAACTATTGCTTTTATCCCGAGATAATGTCAAAGAATCTTAAGAAACATTTACCCTGTTTAACTTTTATTTCTCAAATAAATTGTTCAAAAACAAAAAAGGGTTTATTGAGATATATATCCAAAAATCCAAATATTTGTTCAGCTCTAAGAGAGATTGCTGGTAATATTATAAAAGGCAATGTCAAAATGAGTAAAGTTAACAAAAAACGTCTGAATCGCCATAAAAATTCTATCAGAAATATTGCCAAAAAGAAGAAAAATAAAAATCTTGTCATTCAAAGTGGTGGTTGGCTCTGGATAATCCCAGCAATTAGTGCTATTATAGAGCTTATTAAATAATGTCATTGTTTCGAGAGGTTGAATTAGTTGATGAAATGGGAAATTTAAATATTAAAGAAGAAGATAAACCAATTGAAAGTAAGGAAACCAACGAAAAATATGGAGATAAAGAAATTAATAGTAATTTAATTAAAGTAATTGAAGATATTGTGGAGAAGATTTTGAATAGAAATAAAGAAATTCCCGCACAAAAGACTATAAAACAATTGATCCCCCCTTTCAACACAAAGAAAAGGAAAGCAAAATCTGGAAATCGACCAAGAAAAATAAGAAAAGTTGATTGGGTTAAAAATGTTTGACAAATTATTATCTTCCATCTATTATAACCCTAAAAACCCTTCTTCTTTTTCTAGTATAAAGAATTTATATGAAGAAGCCAGAGTTAAAAACCCTGAAATAACACTTGAAGATGTTAAGCAGTGGTTATCAAAACAATTAACATATACATTACATAAACCCAAAAAGGGTAAGTTTTCACGAAATAAAATAATAGTTAGTTATATTGATGAGCAATGGGAAGCGGATTTAGTGGACATGCAAGAGTTTTCAAGAAAAAATAATGGGAACAAATATATCCTAACAGTTATAGACTGTTTTTCAAAATATGTATTTGTACGTGCAATTAAAACTAAAACTGGGGAAAATGTTACGAAAGCATTCAAGAGTATATTTAGTGATAGGGTACCACATAATCTTAGAACTGATAAAGGAAAGGAATTCATAAACAGTTTATTTAACAGACTAATAAAGGATAATAATATTAATTTTTTCACAAGCAACGACGAAAAAATAAAGTGTGCAATGGTTGAGAGGTTTAATAGAACTTTGAAAAGTAGAATGTTTAAGTACTTTTCAGCAAACGGAACAAGAAAATATATTGATGTGCTTCAAGATTTTGTTAAAGCATATAATAACTCTTATCATAGAACAATTAAAATGAAACCAGTAGAGGTAAACACAAATAATCAAAATATTGTATTTCGTAATATATATAAATCTGATAATCTTAGAGAATTACTTCAACAAAACGTAAGAAAAACAAATATAAAATCAGGAGATCAAGTACGAATTCAATATAAATCTAAGCCATTCGATAAAGGTTATTACCCCAATTGGACTGACGAAATATTTACAATTGAAAAAGGAATCAAAGGAGATAAACAAATTGTGTTCCGTGTAAAGGATTATTCTGGAAATGTTATAACGCAAAAGTTTTACCCTGAAGAACTTCAAAAAATTACAGAAAATTTACATAGGATTGAAAAGGTTTTAAAGACGAGAACAAGAAAAGGTATAAAAGAAGTGTACGTTAAATGGTTAAACTATCCTTCAAAATATAATTCTTGGATTCCAAAAATTGATTTACAAAACCTTTATTGAAATGATTGAAAATAAAGTGGAAAAGGCTAGATTAGCTCTTTTTATTGTACAGATAACAGTTATATTTATTGTAATAATTATATGTTTAATTAATCTAAGTTTGGATTTAGGAGACAAAAATTTATGGATATTTATGTTATCCAGTACAATAGGTTTCGTAATGCCCAGTCCAAAACTTAGATTTAAAAAGAACGAAAATAAGACTATAAAAGCTGATGACAATATAAGTATTGAATAAAATGATTTGCATTTATATTGAAATCGTTGTGTTTATAATTGCTTTATTTGTTGTAATATTGTTAACAATATTTTCGGCAATTCAAAAACAGCCTGATTCTTGGAAGTGTATAAACGACGGTTTATTTCAAATTTGTGAATAATGAACTTTCATATGACTTTGTCGTCAAATGTTAACAGCATTAAAGACTTTGGCATTCCAAATAAAATTGCTCAATTTAAGACAAAATTGGGTAAAACTATTTCATTAGAGGGAGATTGGGTAGTAGGGGTATCTGAAATATTTTATACAAAAAGTTGGTATAATATTGTTAATTCACACAAAATATCTTTATTCGATGAAATGGGGAAAATATATAAGATGGAGAACAATATTAACGAAGAAATATTTACAATAAGTAATGGGTATTATGAAACGGCTCCTAAATTAATTAATGAAATAAATAAAATATTAAAGTTATTTACAGATATTAAACCACCTATAATTACTTATAATGAATTGAACAATTGTGCCACAATAGAAGTAGGTAAAATTGAGGACACGATAAAAATATATCCATTTCTTGGTGAAGAAATTGAGAATATATTAGGTTTACGGAATAGAAATCTAAAATCATTTTTATATACTAATACACAGAGAAATGATGACTTGGCAGATTATATATTTAAAGGGAGCGATATATACAGAAGTGAAAAATTTGAAGCTTTTCATCCTGTAGAGATAACTGGAGGTCATCATTCACTATACCTCTACACAGACATTGTTTATCCGACACTTGTAGGTGATAGCTTTTCACAACTATTGAGAGTAGTAGAAGTACCTCGAAAATGTAAATTCAATGAAACTGCTCATCTTAATTATGATCGGATACAATATATGCCTGTAATGTTAAGCAATTTCGAGACCATTGAAATATCTATAAAAGACGATACAGATAACCTTGTGCCATTCATGTTTGGAAGGTGCACGGTTATTTTGCATTTCAAAAAAGTATAAAAATGGATAAAATTACAGAAGATTATTATCAGAAACAATGTTCTACGGGTATTGTACAAGGCGGGTGTGGTTTTAGTGGTAACAGATATCATATTGGAAATGGCTGGTTTGGTGAAATACTTAAATATTTAAAACCAGCTTTACATTATGTCGGGAAACAGGGGTGGAATGCTCTTAAATCAATGAGTAAAGATGTAATTAGTGGTGAGTCCTTGGGCGAAGCGGGACGAAAGTCATTAATAAATACCACACAAAATATATTAAGTGACGCAACAGATAGATTAGAGGGAATGAAGAAACTTAAGAAACAGGTAGGAAGTGGTCGAAAGCGTAAGGTAATCAAAGGTCTGGCGAAAAAGACCAAAAAAGTTAAAAAGAAGACTAAGAAAACAAAATCTTCTAAAAGTAAAATGTCGAAGAAACCTAAAAAATTAAAAAAGGTATATAAGAAGGTTAGGAAATCACGTAAGGTTAATCATTCGATAAACGATTTTTTCAAATAATGTCAACAATTCATGAGTTATCATCTGTTATTGCTCTCCCGGAGCTGGATATATTTGGCGTGCCACCTACGCAGCTGTTTATTGAGTCAGACCAGCAAACTGAGCATAGACCGGTTAGTACAATAACAAATGGATTATCTCCAATTCAATTTGAAATACACACAGGTGAAGATGAATACATCAATTTGTCTAAAAGTGAGCTTTATTTGTGCTTACAAATAACTTTAGAGAAAACAAACATGGCTAAAGATCCGACTATTAAAACAGATGATTGGAAGACAATTTGTCCAATTAATTATCTTTTAAATACATTTTTTAAACAAATAAGTTTAACAATTGGTAAAACTCCAGTTACCTCTTCATCACTTAATTATGCTTATGTTTCTTATATTGACACATTGCTTAATACATCAACTGAAGCAAAATCTACACATTTGCAGACTGCCTTTTGGCACAAAGACTATACAGGGTCAATGGACAAGATCCATGACACCCGAAGCGAAAGAATATGGCCAACAGGTACTAAGTTAACAGAGAGCCGAGTTCTAGAAATGTATGGTAACCTTCATATAGATTTAGGCTCGCAAATAAAATCATTAATAGGTGGAGTTGAGTTAGGGTTAATACTTTACCCAAATGACCCTAAATTTTATTTAATGTATGATTCATTACTTAACCCTAAGGTAACAATCAATGACATAAGGTTGTTTATTCATAAATCTAAAGTTACACCGGTTGTTAAAAATGCTCATAATAAAGCATTAGTTATTGATAATGCAAGATATTTCATCACAAGGAAAGAGGTGAGGTCATTCATTATTCAAAAGGGGTCTATTGATTGTTATCTAAATAATGTAGAAAATGGTATTTTGCCAAGAAAAATTTTTATTGCCTTAGTAAGCAACGAAGCATTTAATGGATCAGGACAGCTTAATCCGTTTAATTTTAAAAACTATAGCCTTAGACATATTGCATGTTATTTGGATGGAACTCAATATCCACATAGACCTTATACTCCTGATTATGGCAATAAAATGTATATGAGAGAATACTTTGGTCTATTTGAGGCAACAAATCAAATAGGAAGCTCAGCTAATATCGATATAACAAGGGAAGAATTCAGTGAAGGGTTTACATTGTATGGATTCAATTTTAATCCAGATTTATCAGCCGGTATATCGAAAAGTGGTTATACCTCTATCTTAAAAAGAGGAAATTTACGCATAGAGTTGAAATTTAATCACCCATTGGCCGAAACTGTAAGTGCAGTAATATTTTGTGAGTACGACAATCGCATTGAAATTCAAAGTAATCGTGACGCAATCAAAGACTTTAACTAGATGGAGACACCTGAGCTTTTGAAATATATGAAAAGCTTAAAGAATTTTAAAGGAGTTTACCCACGTGACCAACTCCCAAATAAATTAAAAAAGAAATGTTCTATAATTATTAATACAGATGTCGCTAGTGGGGAAGGTATTCATTGGGTATCAGTTTATGTCGATAAAAAAGGAGTACCAATTTACTTTGATTCCTTTGGGCTTCCCCCCTCAATAGCGGATATCGTTAAATTTTTATATCTTATCAACCCGGATGGATGGAATTACAACACAATTTGTTTTCAAAGTTACTACCAAGACACGTGTGGTATGTATTGTATATATTTTTCAACTTGTATGTTACGCCATCATAATTTTGATTTTTTTAAAAACATATTTAATTTTAAAACTGATTTTAACGATATTTTAGCCAAAATCTTATATAAGGCACAAAACTAATTGTACTAATTATATTATTATCTTAAATAAAATGAAGTTTATTTCAATTATAATTTTTTGTTTCATTTCTTCTATTAAAATGAGTAAAGATTGCACATTTAGAAACTTGTATAAAGATACAGATGAGCGGTTTGTTATATTTGAACAGCTAAATCAGTTATTTGATAAGAAGTTTACAAATGCTGTTAAAGAAGCGCTTGCGTTCAGTCCATATCTTGTTGAGCCTGCAAAATACTTTGAAAAAGATATAAGAGACAAGTATATCGATGAAGGATATCAATTAAATAATCTCGAGGATTTAGAACTTATTCTCAAAGAGTTCAATTATTTAAAGTTTAAGAATTTTCGTGAAATAAAGTTAAGATATCAACCAGTTAAAATCTCTGATATTTTAGAAGATCGTAGAGTTAAATTTATAATATAATGGATAAACTTAACCAAGTATGTGCAGTAATAGACGCTCAAGGGTTTACTGTAGACGGGATATTTTATATTAGAGAAATATCGATAATATCGGATTTCTTAAAACAAACCGAATTATGTAATCCAAACATAACATCGTATATGATGTCACGCAAAGACAAAATTCACAATTATTATGTGGCTAATAACTTGCTAGGTATGTCTTTTGGTACTAATGAATTGGACGATAAACCCAAAGTAACCGATGATGGTGATCAAAAGGTACTAATTATGTATGAAAAGGCAAGAACAGAGTCTCGAAGTTATGTGGCCATTAAAAATCAACAAATAACTGAAATTTTGCAAACTTGGGGTATTCCATACGTACAATTGGAAGATTTTGGGTGCCCAAAAGTTGAATTACTAAAGAATTATTATGGATGCAAACCCTGTCATTTCCACCAGAGGGCAGTACCTGATAGGTGTAAACTCCGCTGTGCTGAACAAAAGTGCGAAATGCTTTGGAATTGGTTAATAGATTATAAAAAATCTCAATAAATTTTCAAATCAAATAATTTTTATTATAGTAATTGTTTTTTATAATTATTATACAGATATATGTAATTTTTCTTTTTGATTAAACAATAAAATTTATTTTTTAAAACAATTCGTTTATATTTAATTATTTATACAGTTTCATATCCAAAATATCCATCTGTGTCTAATGCCATCAGTTGTTTTCGATACCAACCGTAATTGAGTTGATTGGCCTCTCTTTCCTCTGTATAATCAGTATGTAATGTACTGAATTGAATTATTGGTCCAATGGCTTTGCTGTTGCAGAAACTGTAATGTTTTTCCGGGTTTCTCTTTACTTTTTCGAGAATTCCTTCTACAAATTTTTGCGATAGATATTGATACGGGAAACGGAAAAACCAAATATTTTCGTTTTCTTTAAGAAAGCAATTAAGGCTCTCCTGGTAAATAGATGTCTCGATTTCATCATTATATTGAGAGTTTAAAATCAAAAATTTCACATCGTTTGGTAATTTGTAGTGTTTGGTTTGCAATTGTGAAAGCATAACCAAACTTTCCTTTTTTGAGTATAAAATATAATAACTTCCTTTTTCGTGCAGAAGGGATTCATAAGAATTTGTTGTCAATTTTTTATTTTTCAATTCTGTTTTAATTGTGTGGAGAAAAAATTGGTTTGAATCCCAATTTCCATTCTTTTTATTTATTAATAAGAAATTAAGGTTTTTGAATAATTTCAAATAATCTTCTAATGTTTTAGTGCGATCCGCATTTACCCCCATACGTGCGACCACTAAATCAGTGATTTGTGGAACAGCTTTACTTAAATTAATGAAAAATTTAAAGCTTGAATCGACAGCGGTAAACATAATTTTTTTCAATTCAATACACGGTTTCATGTATTTCAACACATTTGTGTAAGTATAACCGCCCATTACACTCTGTTTGACCCAATCAGCGAACGTTATGGATATGAGACATTTACTAAACTTTGAAAACCAATATTTCATTATCCAACTCTCAGATGGCAGTGATATATCCAAATCCATATAAAGTTTACGCAATTTTTCTGTCAAATGTAGTCCCTCAAGTCTCGTAAATATTTCTTCCAAATTATATTCAATTGCCTCGCATCTGATACGTAATTCTTTTAGATTAGGGGCGTTATCAATTATCCGATTAAACTTATCCGTTCCATAAAGCACATTAATATCCATATGTAATGTGTGAAGGAATTCATTTGTGCGTACATATTCACTGATATTATGGATCATCTGATTAGATAATCCCTGGCCTTTAATACGAACTTTATTTTGTTCGAGCATATTTACTTTCGCAAACTGATTATATTGGAACATACAGCGCCAAAATTGTTTCGAAACAGTCAGCGAACTAATTTTGTCCTCTCTCGGCAAATATTTCAAAATATAGGCAACCATATCATCGCCCAATGAGTCAAATGTTGTAATTGGAAAGACAGCTGTAAAATATAATTTAAATTAATTATTTGAAATAAAATTAGTTATTAATTGTTTGAAAAGAAAACCAGCCGGCGGTCACCGGCCTCGTATTTTGAAAAAAGAAAATAGTTATAATAGAACATATTTACCTGTAGAGAAGTCCAAACGTCTACGAACCGACTTTTTAACCGAAGCCCTACGTTTTGACATTACAAAAGATTGGTTTCAAAATATTAATAAATTGATGTTTCACTGACAAGAGCCAAGAGAACAATGATTTTAATATGGAAAATCAGCTCTTTATATACTAAAATATTTTGCCCTAAAGGTTTAATTTGAAAACCAATAACAATATTTTAATCCTATTAACTTGCATTCCTAATTCTAATTACTTACTAACTCGTGGTTTGGTTAACCTTATAATCTCTGATTAAGTGGAAAACCAAAGGAGCTTAACTCTTGGCCCTATCTAAATACAGTCACGCGATCATTAATCACACGTAAATAATATTAAAACGTGACTAATTATTAGAACAGATTAGTCATTCCTGGAATTAATATTTGTTTGTCATGTGCTTCTATTTTTGGTTTAATTTTATGTATTTATTTTTATTGAATTTTGATATAATTTTAATTACATTTATTTTTAATTAATATTCTAATTAAAAGAGATATTATTGAGATTGGTTAAACTTAAATGTCTTTTTTAACAATAAAAGATTCATATATTTGATCTCTAATTTTATAGAGTTTTTTAATTTCACTCATAATTAAGTCGAGGCTTTGCTCTTTTCCATCCAATTTTGATACTTTAATACTATATACATATTTCCGGTCTAACCTCTTTCCAAACCATACCCGACGCCCATTTCCTGTAACCTCGTGATTTTTACCCTCAATCATTAAAGGCATTAATTCCTCTAATTCGTCAGGATATAATGTGGCGCCATTTTTTGTGGGTCTTTCCACTGTTCCGTCAACAAATTTAGTTCTTATGTCAACATAAAACGAGGTCGTTTCGTCAGTATGGAGAAAAGACCTCACGCTTAAATCCTTTTTAAACTGTAGGTTATCGGATAAGCGATAAGTGAATACTTCATTAAAAGTCATTTCTGATAAGAGGATTATAGTTAATCTTTTATGGATTAGTAAACTTTTCAGAGAAAGCAGTGTTTGTTATTTATGTCATTTTCGCTGACTCTTATACTAAAATTTTTGTTATTAAAACCAACAACCAATCAGAAGCGAGAGAATTTTTAGATAAGTATAAGAGTCTGTCAGGCCCAATGAAAGATATCTTTTAAAATGGAGAAAATTTACTCTCAGTTCAGTTATAAAATTTATAATTCTTTTGAAGTTAAACGAAAATTAAAATTATTTGTTTTGAAAGAAAAGCCAGAAGATGTTTTATTTCAAATTTCTACCTCAAGATCTTTTGATCCTAAACCGAAAATAATTATTTTCACGAAAATTGAGCTCTTTTGGCTAATTGATAATATTTTTAGTAGAAAAATAAATAAGGATAAATACGAAAATGAAAATATGAAATTATGTTATCAAATTGATTCATTGGTTTCGAAGTCCGTTATCATTTCAGTAGAGACACAGGAAAAGTTTGAACTTTTAAGCTTAACTCTAAAAGAGATAAAAGGATTAAATCAAAACAAGTCATACATTTTGGGTAAAGCTGACTCATTAATTGATGCAATAAAAACTGACGACATATTTGGAAAAGTAATTCACATTAAAGGTTATGATTATATCCCGGATAAATATAGTTACTCACTCCCCAGAGAGAGCCGAGATATAGTTGGTTAAAATGGCTCAAATAACGAATATTTGTTTAACTGCATCTCTCAATTGCAGATTAAGTGTGCGAAAAATTGTAAATAATACTAATAACAGTATACTTCAAATAAAACCTTTTAATAGAAGTGTTATTCGATTACGTAACCCTAAAACAACATTATTTGTCTACCCGAACGGAAAGGTTATTTGTGTTGGCGCGAAAACAATTGAAAATGGACGAAAAGCTATTCGAATTATAGCACGAATGGTTCAGAAAATTGGATATGAGGTCAAACTTATGAATATTGAAGTGCAAAACATAGCCGCTTATTATGACCTTAATAAAAAGTTCAAACTATTTGAATTATACAAGCATTTCGAAATTAGTGAAGCGAATTATGAAAAACAAGATTTTCCGAATTTGATTCTAAAATTAAACGAATGGAACCCACAAAATAAAATAAATATTTCCAAAAACGGTAAAGTTGTCCTCACGGGTGTTCGATCGGAAGAGGAAATGGCTTATGTATTAAACCTTTTATTAGAAAAATTAAATAAAATAAATATTTAAAATTGAATATATCTTTCATCACCTTTTAATAAAAGCTTATCTTAATCTGATTTTGTTTACATTTATTAAAGATTAAAATCAAAAGGTATATAAACCTCTTTCAGGTCAACTGCTTTTCAGTTCAGTTTTGGTTTTGTTATAATGAGTTTAAATAAAGTTATATGTAAATTTCATCCAAATTCAAAAACAATTGATAATTTTGTTGACGGTGACATCATCTGCAGTGAATGTGGTTTAGTACTTACTGAACGAAATTATGGCGAAGAAGTAATGCAAAACGCTTTATTTGAAATAATAGGAGTTAAACCATTTGTTTTGTGGAAAATATCTGAATTTATAAAAGATGTGTGTGACCGCCTCCATTTATGCGAAGCGGTAATTCATGACGCAATTTATTATTTTAAAAAGTCCACAAATCATTCCTCTTTGGTTTCTCTAAATCATAAATCTCTGGCCTCAGCCTGCATATACCAGTCTGTTCATAGACACAAAGTTGGCCTAATTAAAAGAGAGATTTCAAGCAGTTCTGGCATCGAATTCGATGCTCTTCGCTCAGCTCTTGCTCAAATGAGAAGGGTTTTTAATATGAGAGACGAAGAAACTCCTCCTCAATGTTTCACAAATAAATATCGAATTCATTTGGATTTGAATTTTAAAACAGAAAAATTGGCTAACCATATTCTGACACGAGCTTCGGATATGGACATAATTGGCCACCGATTACCCAACACCTCATCGGCTGTAGCTCTTTATATTGCGTCACACTTAACAGGTCACGGCAAAACGCCTTTAGAAATAATTACTAATTGTCAAATTACTTTAGAAACACTTAATAACATATATAAATCATTATATCCTCTAATTAGAGAATTAATTCCAGAGAATAATTATGATATTAAACTGTTACCTAAATGTAAACATATTACTAAACGCAAAATAAAATAAATTATCAAACAGACAATAACCGGTTTTTAAACTATTTATTTATGGTCATAGGTTAGCTCAAAGTTTAAAGTGTTCACCTATTAGCCTGCCTGTCATGGGTTCGAGCTTAGGTTAGGAACATAAATAACTTGCACATTTAAAACAAAACTATGACCAAATATTTAAAGGTAGGTATAAATAAAATTTTTAAATATATTTATATTGGTAGGTACTGGCTGCCACTGATCCGAGCTCAACAGACAGGCAGCCATTTTCCTTCAAATTTTCCCGCCAAAATATATTACGTCATACGTTCCAAGCAAGCTTGTCCCTCATTGGTTTAAAAAATCCGTTCCAA
Organism: Achipteria coleoptrata; assembly: GCA_000988765.1. Taxonomy (NCBI): domain Eukaryota; kingdom Metazoa; phylum Arthropoda; class Arachnida; order Sarcoptiformes; family Achipteriidae; genus Achipteria; species Achipteria coleoptrata. The sequence continues at coordinate 68 of LBFM01005490.1, read as the reverse complement.
GCAGACTTGGCCGCCATTTTGAATCCGTTCCAAGCAAACTTGTCTCTAATTGGTTTAGAGAAATCCGT
>LBFM01005481.1:0-10872 GCA_000988765.1 Achipteria coleoptrata | reverse complement strand
ATACAAATGTGCAGAGAGTCCGGACTTTACTATCTGTGGAACAATAATTTATTGGATAATATTAGAAACACATTATCTGATGACAAAAGCAAAGATCTTTGGGATTACAATGATTTCACCTTTAAACAACTATCTGATGCTATGTATATGTTCATTTTGATCCTGGTAATTTCATTTCTAATATTTATAATTGAAATTATATATTTTTACTTCAAATACAAACATGTCTTTTTGAAATGAAAACATTACATAACTTTAATAACTCTCTCATTTGTAAAATTAAATGTTTGAAATTTTTTTCTTTTGTCAGTAATTTTTTAAGTAATATAACTTATTTATCAACATTTTATATAATTTACTTCCAAATTATAAAAAAATGACTATAGTTAAAGTTCACAAAAACTATAGATTACCAAAATACTTTTTTTTAACAAATTAACCTCAAGATTCAATAGTTTCCATTCCCATTCACTTGCATTCATTTGAATCAATCCACTCACTTGCATAGACATATAAGTTTCTTCAATGTTCTCATTAATTGTCTCAAAAAGTTAGTTCCCCAGGTGAGGCTCGAACTCACAACCTCGGCATATCTTTGATGCTACGAATACTGTCATATAAGTACCGTGCGCTAACCAATTGCGCCACTGGGGATTGTTGAACACTTTAATAGAGAGATAATGATCGACAAATAATCAGATAATTTATCATAAACAATTTATCTCATCTTAAAAAAGGAAGTTATTAATAAAAATATCATTTATAACAAATAACAACAAAAATTAGTAATAAAATGGGAAAAATTGATATGAAACTCATATAAAACAAAGCCTTTCATCAAGACAAAAAAAAGTAGAAAGGTAAAAACTAAAATCATAGTTTTATAAAGGTCAAGGAAAACAATATAAATAAAATAAAATAAATGAATTATATTTATATAATATTCAAAAAAAGTAGGGATTACCTGAACTCAAATTATGTTATCAATTTATAGTTTAAATAGTTTATCAAAGTTTTGAAAACTAATAAGGGCGTTTAAACAATTAGTACTCAAAATTAATTGTTCTAAACTAGATAAATAATCACATTTTTCTATTATTCCTCATTACTAATGAGTCATTAGTATTGATTAAACTTTAGAATCGTTAAATAATTGTTAAAAATGAGCTCAAATATCTGTTTGTGTCTTTCAATTGTATTGATTGCAATATTAATTGAATGCAATCCTCTAATACTGAGTCCATATATTAAACAAAATCGTTTGAGTGATGCAAAGGCTTTGAGTGAAGTCAAAGATCTGCCGAATACACCAAAAATCAAAAGCTATTCCGGATTTATAACTGTAAATGAAAAATATAACAGTAATCTATTCTTTTGGTTTTTTCCATCCCTGGTTAGTTTCAAATATACAAGTTTATCTATATAATTTTAAGCTAACGATTTTAATATTTAAGAAAAATCCAGGTAAAGCGCCTGTTCTAATATGGTTAGAGGGTGGACCAGGTGTTTCATCAATTTGGTCATTATTCGTAATTAATGGTCCATTTAAAATAGATAAACATCTGAACGCAACACTCAATCCTTATAGTTTAGCGCAAGAATTTTCTGTGATATACATCGATAATCCAGTTGGGACCGGGTACAGTTTTACAGAAGATGATAGGGGATACTCTACAGATCAGAACCAAGTCTCTGACAATTTATACAACTTTTTGCAGCAATTCTATGAAATATTCAGTGAATACAGAGCTAATGATTTATATCTGGCCGGGGAGTCATATGGAGGCAAATATTGTCCGGCACTCGGATATAAACTCATGCAAATGAAAAATCAATCCAAACTCAATTTCAAGGGGATAGCTATAGGAAACGGATTTACAGATCCAATCAATCAACTTGATGGTTTTGTTTATTTGAAAAGCACTGGCTTGATAGATCAAAGACAACAAGATGAATTGAAAAAATTAGAAAAACAAGTTCGAGATCTGATTAAAATGGGTGATTATGATAAAGCAAGTGAACTCTTCAACAAAATATGTATGTTACCTAGTTACAATATTTTTAATATTTTAAAAATGAATTTCAATTTTAGATTTATCCAAAAGTTCAACTGAATTAAGTCTGACCTCACAATACACTGGTTATATGAATTATTATGATTTTTTTCAATCGCATTACACTCATGAAAATCTAAGAGATTTTTTGGTTTACCTCGAACTCAATCAAACCCGTAAAGCAATACACGTCGAGGGCATTGAATACATACCGGAGAGCAGAAAGGTTTATGAAAAACTATCTTCAGATATATTCAAATCAATAGAAAAGAATTTCACTGCACTTATACCAGATTATAAGGTTATGGTATACATTGGTAACCTCGATATGTTTGTTGGTCCGGCACAGGTAAATGCAATGCTTGAGAATAAAGGTAATATTTTATCATTTATGTACTCATTTTACATAATATTTTATTCCGAATCAATTAGAGTGGAAATATTACAAAGAATTTTATTCTGCAAAAAGAGTTGTCTGGAAAGTTTCAAAGAATGATACAGAAGTTGCTGGTTATGCCAAAGGATTCGGTAAATTTTTACAAGTTATCATTAGAAACGCCACACATTCTGTCGGTATCGATCAGCCTAGAAATAATCTGGATATGATGATAAGATTTATTTATGATTTGTCCTTTGAAAATTAAAAATTAATCTTTTAAAAATATATTTTGAAATATTCTCATCCAAATAAAATAATTATTAATAAATTCAAACTAATTATTTATGATATTTATTTGGGGGTTTAATTTACTATGTTATTAAGTATATAAAGGTACTAGTGGAATTTACACCTATTGAGAATGACAAATAATCATTGTCAATTAAATTTAATAATAAAGTATTGTAAAGTCTTTAAATGAGAAAAACAAAATAATTAAAATAGTCATATGAGAAGAAATTTATTTTCATACAATCCTGATCGATTTATTTTATTTCAAAAATATAATTAACTATTTCTTAATTCTATTGAATTTTTTAATCGATCCATTTGTAGATAAAGTCATTAATAAACTTTTATTAGAACAAAATTATACTACTTTTTGATACAATTTCTAAATCGTTAGAACCTTATACTTGGATAATATACCTGGATAATGGATTTATCAAAGAAAATCATGAGATGTTCAGCAAAAACCATGTATTCTTTGGTATTTTCATCAATTGCATTAATTGGTCTTGTATATCAGACAATAGAAATTGTGAGCGCATATATGAGTGGCAAGACTGTGGTCAATCTAGAAATCAAAAGAATTTATTATGAACATTTACCAGGGATCACTGTATGTTATCCACATGCTTTATCATTCATAAGAGTCGCTCAAATGTACCCAAAATATAAAGAGTCTTTTGAAAAATATCTCAATTTATTAAAAATCATAAAAGAAAAAATGGAAAATGGATCAAACATTTCGGACGATCTGCTTAACCTTGGTCTTTTCTATCATCCAATTAATGAAGATCCTGTAATTATATCGCAACCTGTGCTAAATATTTTGACAAATTTGAGCATTCCAACTCAAATTGATAAAAGTCATATGTGTCCTGGACCATTAAAAGAAGGTCGAACAAGTGTTATACTAACAGTAAATGGAATTCCCGAGAACTCATCTGAGTATATTACTTTCAGTTTTGATAAGATTGATAATAATCCTGTTGAAAGTTTTGCTGGAATAAGAAGCGGGGTACTTTCAAAATGTTTTACATTCTTCAGCGCAATAACGATAAAATGGAGAAATTATAAAATTCATCTTGATAAAATTCAGTTAGCATTATCAAGTACGGATTATTGGTTTCCTTTGGACACTTTCCAGAGATATTATGTGTCCATTCATTCCCCAAATTCATTACCAGAACTCAGAGAAGGAGAAAAAGTATTCCAAGAATTTTTGACGAATAAAAATTATGAACTAACTTATTCTCAAACAAATACTGAACTTCTCGGCACTGGTTATGACACAGACTGTTATAATTATGATCTGGACTATAAATTTTCAAATTTCAATATGAAATCAGATTGCGTATCATCATGCTACAATGAACTAACCATGCATATTTGTAAAACAGAAGAGCTGTCTCTTTCAGAATATATGATGAGAAAACAATTCTTAGAAATGAATCCAAATAAGACCCTGACAATCGAAAATGTGTATGGTAGTATTTCGGAAGCTATTTTTTCAACTTGCCTAAATAAAAGAAAACAATTTGAATTGAGATCTGAATGCACAAGTAAATGTCGATTTGATTGCGCATTTAAGAATTACGCTTCAGAAGCAATACTTGAACTGGATCAATTGAAAGGGGATAGATGTAAAACAGGACAAATTACTATAAAACATAATGGATTGCCTGATATTATAGTTAAATATTTACCAGAGATTACATTCATTTCATTCATCAGTAATTTTGGTGGACTTTTAGGGATGTGGTTAGGGCTCAGTATTGTCATGATTTTTGAAAGTACTCTAAATGTCTTTAATAAGTTTATATCATTGAAAATTAATAATAATAATTTATTAGTGAAATATAATCAAACTCATATTATGATAAAGCAAAGTTTTCAGGCTAGGACTCCCAAAAAGTATCCTAAATTGACCAGTATTAGAAACTAAGAAAATTGATTTTTGTTCTTGCCAGAAATCACGTTATAGTGAGTTCAATTTAATTTTGACAATTCATAAAAATGTATTAACACTTATTAATCAATTCGCAAACTATACATTTGTTTCAATACAAATCTAATTGAAATTGACTTGTTCAAACTTTGATTATTATGAATCTCTTTCTATAAGAATTTAAATTTGATTAATTTTATACACAAGATTGCCTGGATGCTCTAGAATTTAAATTATTTCATAATACAATATAAATAGAAATTTTGATATTTAAAAATTATTATCATTAAATGATTTGGTATACAAATCAATAGTATATTCACATTAAAAATGCATTTTTCAATTGTTTTTGAAGATCATTAGAAAGACATGTCTCTACTTTTCAATGCCATTACAATCATTAATGCCAACCACTATAAGGTAAACATATATTTATTTTTGATTCAATTTAAGATTGTTTACTCACTTCATAACCTCTGAATTGATCCATAATAAAAAGAAACCCACAATAAAATCCGATCTTATTCTGAGCGGATCTCTCAATGAATGACATTAACTGCAAAAATATTTTTATCTCATTTGACATAAATTTGAAATAAATTTTATTATTAAATATAAAATTTTACCTTAAGTTTTGTGCTTGGTAATACTTTGAATCTGTTGCTGGGCATAAATGTGGAACAAATTTTGTAGGACTTTTTAGCCTCAATATTAAGAGAACTGCAAAATGTGATTATAATTATGACATACGACGAGATTATACTCAAACCACATAACAAAACATATTTATATAACAGACTGTCTAATTGACCCAAAAATATTACATAAGAAAGTGTTCCGATTGTAAATTGAAGGCAGATCCAATTGATGAGAATAAATTTTGACCATAAATAATTATAGTTCATTATTTTTCGATAAAGAGTATCAATGTTTTGCAGACATTTCATGATATCCTTACCTCTGATGACATTACTATTTGCTATTCGCTTAAGTCTTTGATTTTCTATTTTTAATAAATATTTAGAATAATAAGATATGAGAAGAAAATATAAAATATTCCAATTATATGACTCCAGAATCGTATACATCAATAGACCAAACAAAACACTCCATAAAAGTCCTGAAGTCAGCAAATATGTGATCGGCATATATGTTGACATAAGTAAAAATGAAGAGTTGAATCCAAACGAAAAATACGTTATCATTAAAATATAATCACAGAATTTAACTAATTTTTCCATTTTCTCCGCATTCGGTTGATGTGATTGAAATTTGAACTGTCTCATTTGAAAGTTGTTATTAATAAAGTCTGTATTCAAATGGTTAATAAACTCTGCCAAAGTTGCGTTAAGCGTAGACACAATTAAAACTAAATTGATTTGAAGTTTATTATTATATTTGAGTAAAGGATCTCCAATAAGATATGCATAGTATTCGTCGGTAATGAAGAGCGTAATAATTATTTTTGAGATAACAACAGCTCTCAGACTATAATTAATTAAAGGATTGAAGAGTTTCTTTCGTTTTCTAAAACTTTGGTTATAATAAGGGAAACCATTTCTATAGTTTTGTTCAGCGAATAAATAAAAAAAATTCTGCAAAACATCTAATTTCTCCATTTTTTACATTAATGTGGACTATACTCCCTAAACAATGTGAAGCATTGAAAGTTCAAGATAATTTATAAAACTTTAGGAAAATTCTAGCGTAAAATATCGTGAATTGAGATAATTTATTAAATTTAAATTTAAACAAGATTCTTATTTTCAATGCTAAGTAAAAAATTTCGTTATACAGGTATATGATATGTTATCGTGAATTGAGATAATTTATCAAATTTATGAAAATCACAATTCAAAGCTTTTGAAATTTATGATAAATCGTTGTATTTCCCTTGATCATTGTAAAAATAAGTACATTAATCTTTTAATAATGAATTTTCTATCTCCCCAATAGAAATAGCAAATGTTAATCAAAGGTTATTTATATAATATAATATAAATTGAACTATAAATTAATTGTGAGTCAAATGATTTATTTTTCATATTAAAAATTATTTTTTAATCATTTGCTGCGATGCTCTTGAGGGCCAAATTGAGGGCCAAATGTGAACATATTGAATGTAGGAAATGAGCATGTTCACAAATCATTCAAATATATCATAATAAATTATTTTTCAACTTTTCAAAAATATTTCAATAAACTTATAATCAAATGAATTTTTAGGTATTAATGCACTCTTATGTGTAACACACATTTTGAATCAGAATAATCAAGTTTAGTTACATTGCAAAAATTAGGCATAAATAATAAAATTGAATTTTCTTCCCCAAAATGCTTTTGAGCATCTATGATCATTTGGCATGCAAACTTGATAAAATCAATCAATTTTCTTATTTCTCAATAGATGAGGTTCAAGAGAAAGACATATCTTCCCCTTTCAATGCCAGTATAATAATTAATGCCAACCACTATAAGACAAAAATATGTTTCACTTTTAATTCAATTTAAAATTTTTTACTCACTTCATAACCTCTGAATTGATCCATAATAAAAAGAAAACCACAATAAAATCCGATCTTATTCTGAGCCGATCTCTCAATGAATGACATTAACTGTGAAAATAATTTTATTTAATTTAAATCAATTGTTAATTAATATAAAATAAACATAAAATTATAATAAAAGTTTACTTTTAGTTGTATTCTCGGGAATACTTTAAGTCTTTTACAGGCCATAAATGAGGACAAAATTTTATGGGACTTTTTAGCCTCAATTATGAGAGAACAGCAAAACACTATTATAATTATAACACAGAACGAGGTTATAATCAAGGCACATATGAGAACATATTTATACAATAAACTGTTTAAACTGTCCCAAAAATATGACAAAGATAAGTGTTCCGATTTCAAATTGAAGGCAAAGCCAATTGATGAGAATAAATTTTGACCATAGATAATTATAGTTCATTATTTTTCGATAGAGAGTGTCAATGTTTTGGAGACATTTCATGATATCCTTACCTCTGATGACATTACTATTTGATATACGCTTAAGTCTTTGATTTTCTATTTTTAATAAATATTTAGAATAATAAGAAATGAGAAGAAAATATAAAATATTCCAATAATACGAGTCCAGAATAGTATACATCAATAGACCAAGCAAGACACTCCATAAAAATCCAGTGGTCAGCAAATATGGGATCGGCATATATGATGACATAAGTAGAAATGAAGAGTTGAATCCAAACGAGAAAAAAGACAAAATAAAATAATATTCACAGAGTTTTACTAATTTTTCAATTTTCTTGGCATTCCGTTGATATGATTTGAATTTTAGTTCACTTATTTTAAAATAATTATTAATAAATTTCGTATTCAAATGATTAACAGACTCTATAAAAGTTGTGTTGACGGCAATTATGACCACAACTAAATTGATTTGAAGTCTATTAGTATATTTGAATAAAGCGTCTCCAATAAGATATGCATAGAATTGATCGGTAATGAAGAGCGTTATAATACATTTTGAGATAACCACAGCTCTCACACTATAATTAATTAAAGGATTGAAAAGTTTCTTCCGTTTTCTAAAATTTTTATTATAATAAGGAAAACCATTTCTATAGTTTTGTTCAGCGAATAAATAAATTAAATTCAACACAATATTTAATCTCTTCATTTCCACATTAATGTTGACTATATTTGATCTAATCTATGAGAAATAATATTTATAAACTTTCAAATAAATAAAATCTGTCGTATAATATCGTGATTTGTGATAATTCATAAAATTGTTATAAACAAGATTCTTTTTATTAATGCATATTTTTATTTAACACAATAAAAATTATATAGGTTCATGCTATACTCGTTAAATATGTTCGTGAAGCTTATTTATCTAATAACATAAATTAAGTTTAGCTAATTAATCTTCGACGAAAAAATAAAGCTAAGATCAAGGTAAAATAAAGTGCCAAAAAGTACACAATTTATTTCTGACACAAAATCAATAATAATGGAATTTAAGAGTATTTTCACCAGTTTTTAAGTTCCAAATTAACCAGGATTTTGTTTTGTTCACAACAATTAAATACTCAAACTTTTAATAACTTGTATAATGTTGATTGATTCTATATTTTTGATTTAAGGAGTATTTCGATTAAAATATTTAAAAATTATTTCATGTATTTCATTGAAACCTGTATATTTAATTTGATATTGATTTTTCGATTTACCCCCACTTCCTATAATCTCAAAACCTATAATCCGAGAATCTATATTCCCTTTTGCTATAATTCCCAAAATCTATAATAAAGTTACAATTTGTGCCGTTTCCCATAATTTAAAAAATATAATATTTGAAGTTATCTTATCTAACCTAACCAACACAAGCCTGCAATTACAGAGCGTGTCAAATTTTAAAAAAATGTCGGGGCCTCCTTTCGGGGATGGGACGAGGATTGGCTTGTTACATTTGTCGCAACGCTCGTGGCTAAACCTGAACTAACCTAAAAATTAGACATATAAACATTTTATAGATTTTGGGACAAATTTCAAATATTTTATAGATTTTGGGACAAAAAAAATTATATGATTCGGGACACAGATTTTTATAGGAAAAGGGATTTATAGATTTGAGATTATAGGAAGTGGGGGGACACGGATTTCTATGATTTCTACTACCGCCTAAGTCTCATAATCTACAGGTGACCTTAAGCTGAAGTTCCAGTATAAGTCCCAGTCCCAGTTTTATTACAACAGAAGGGGTTTCCTGTACGGTTAGATGTACAGGGTTAATTTTCAGACTTATTTCTACGTGAAAAATTAGAATAAATTCTCTTGTTGAAATTTCGAAAGATTTTATATTAAGGAATAGCAACCTAACTAGTAAGCTGAGGCAAAATGAAAAATGCCTATTAATTGATTAAAACTTAAATCTATTAGTTATTATCTATAACTATATTAAAGAGAACTATAAACTGAATAAATTGATACTTTGTATGATAAATTAACTTTATAGTAGCAATTTATTTAGTGCAATATTTATTATTCAGCATTATTAAGCATAATTAAGCCTTACTAACCATTATTAAGCATTATTAAGCATTATTAAGCAATAATATAGCATTGTCAATATTTAGAGCCTGTACAGGAATTCTAGTATATATATTCCCGTGAAGTTTGCCTTGAACACTCAATACCAATTACAACTTCTACTCGATTACGATGTCTAACAACAAGATCCAATTTCTTGTTCTCCTGGCACTGACTTTGGTCATCATAAAAATGGGTAAATATTATTCAACCTTATATGACTAATCATAACATATATTAATTTGGCCAAGACCAAGCCGATGCCCAAGGTTGCATTGGAGAAATAGGTGACGGGTTATGCACTACTCTATGTAATCAGGTTTTCCCGAACCGGGGCTGTACTGGAAAATGCGTGAGTTTGACCGAATGCACGTGCACTTGCGACTCAAGATCCAAAGATGAATTGGTCGTTAAAATTCCCTGGAAACAATAATCTGAATGGAATTATAATGAACTAATTTTTAACTTGAAAATTTAATCCAGATTTAATCTAGAATTTCTCAAATAGTGATAGAAATTTATTATTAATATTTTTGGCCATAAATTTATATGGCGAACGAATATGTTTAAGGCCGAAAAACCAGTTTAACATCTAGCCAAAATTACAAAATAAATTTTTTTTGAAGATTAAATTCTACCGATTTATTAATAATAAATGTAAATTTAACGCTTTAAACAAGCGTATTTCCCCTATTCTTTGATTAAAATTTTCGTGTTTCCCATTGAATTCATTCATTTTCCCAAAGCCAAAATTGACATAGGTGAATTTGAAGGCTTGTATCTTGGTAATTGTTAATTTTAAAAAATCATGTAAAATAGAATTTTGTTCAGTAGAAAGTATAGTTTTTAATAGATATCAGCTTTAGTTTATAAAACTTACAGAAAAATTATTGAATGATCTATTAACATTTTCTAAATTTTTGTATCAAATGGATATTAAACTGTTTAATTGACCCAAAAATATTACAAAGATAAGTGTTCCGATTGTAAATTGTCGGCAAACCAGTTGATGAGAATAAATTTTGACCATAGATAATAATCAGACATGGCCAGGGGGAATAGACCTTTCCCCCCCTGTCGCGAAAAATTTTGAAAGTTCCCCCC
>LBFM01005461.1:7990-19394 GCA_000988765.1 Achipteria coleoptrata | reverse complement strand
ATTTAAAAGAGTTATATTTGGAATAAATTTTCACCCTTTTTAACGGAATTTCTATATAACGGACAAATTGTCCATGCACATGGTGTCTGTTAAAAAAGGTCTAACTGTATAATTATATAAATTATATAATATTTATCATTAATTGACTGCAATACTTTGATAAATAAGGCAATTTAACATTTATTTTTCATTTAAATATCTGCCTATATTCCCATTATTAGTTTATTGATATATTAGATAATTTAACGATTAATTAAATACAAATTTTTACATGTTCCTTAAATAAAGTTCTTTTAAATCTATGTTTAAACACTTTAACTAATTGCTTGATAAAAGACGACAAAATTTTTAAAAAATTGATAGAGTTGTAGAAGTGATCTTTTATAAAAGTCCATAACAGTCCTTAATCAGTTGAGAACATTTTTCACCGATCATTTATGCTTCAGCAGTTAATCCGCTATGTGATAAGTGATAGCACAGGTATTATGGATGCGTCACAAATTCGTAAATTTTGAGCATGCTTAACTCGTAATTCGGGACCGACGACAACATCATCCCTTTCTACAGCACCCATACGACAGGTACCAGCTGGATGTTCCATCAGAACAGTTCTTGATAATATATAACAGCGAATGCCTTGAGTGCATTCATACATATACTTTGCTGGTAGTGTGACCAGAATGTTACGAAAGATAAAAGTATTTGAGGGATTAAAAAGAAGTATCAAAGAAGTATGTGGTTTCTTAAGTTAGAAATGAATATAAATTTATTGAATTTACTTATTTTGCAATTAACGTTAAACTAAATTTCTTGGCTAATAATTAGGTAAAATTAAAATAAAATTATATCTAGTAGAAAATTGGTCCTTAATCGTTGCAAAGCACTTTCTATTTTTTCAAAACTCTTTAAGGAGTCTGTTTAAATGAATTAAAAATGTAAAATGAAGAATTAAACTTGCTTAAAATACTTCTTTTTCTAAACTTGCAAAAAGTATTTCCTGAAAAATTACCTGGAAAGAAGTAGAATACTTCTCAAAGAAGTAGATCTGGTCACTCTATTTGCTGGACATGAAGGACAGCCTACACTTTCAAATAAATTTGGTCTAACATATTGGGCTAATGATGTCGTTTCCATTATAAAGAGTACGAATCTTAGAGCTTCGATAGCGTTATCCAAATCTATTAGATCGGAATAAAGATTTAAATCCAATTTCGGTAGTATATAAGGGTTGTTCCATTTGAGGCGAACCGTTCCTCTGCTTCTTATACGTACGATAGCCACTGCATATCTAAGTTGACCATTAAATACTTGTGTATTGAAACAAATGTTGGGCCACTCTTTATCCAAATTATATTTTGTACCGAAAAATAGCAACAAATTTGGGTTCACAGAGAGTGGACCGGTATTATTAAAATAGAGATCAATCAAATTATTGACTGATTGTCTTGGCTGACTAGTAATCAGTTCTTGACTAATTGCAATTTCACTATAAAGTAATATGATCGGGGTGTGTTGATAATTATTGCCAACTGGAAGATCTAAAAGCACTGGTATTCTAAGAGATTGCAAAAGATGTCTGAGTCCTATTCCTGATAGCATTAAAAGTTGTGGAGTTTGAAAGGGACCTATAATATAGATATTTTCATATAAATTATTTATATTACCCTGGATAATTTACTCACCGGCTGACACAATCACTTCCTTTCGGGTATAAACTCTATATGAGGTGTCATTTCTTTCAAACTCTACTCCGACTGCAGTTAAACCATTAAAAAGAATCCTTAAAACCTAGAACCTAAAATTGACATGATCAATTGAAACCAGTTGTTATTTAAATAGATAATGTGGATGCAAACGGAAACCTTCCATTGGGTAACTCATAACTGAAAATACTTTGAATTTAGTTATCAAATATAATTCAAATCTAAAAGCAAAGAGAAGTGAATCCTTGATTATCAAGAGAGCCGTGGATTTGGAGAAAGAGGATATTGAACGTAAGTGATTTGAAAATTTGCTCAATTTTGTATTTATTAATATTTATACCTTTTTTGTAGGAAGTAAATGTTTGGCAGTTGTTTAATGTATTTAATCAAATATTTAATTATTTATTATTCTATTTATGTTCGAAATTATTTTGGTTTAATAGACAGTAATTACATTTTTCAATTTAATTATTTACAATGAATTTTAAAATTTTAATATTATATTACCTATTATTCTATTTTCTTAAACTTTGTGGTTTAATAGAAAGTAAAAAGATTTTTCCTTATATTAATTTGCATTTATCGTGATAAAATTTTTAATTATATTATTATTTTATCATCTTAATCATTGTGGTTTAATTGGTAAGTGGATCTTTCAATTAAAATTATTTTTATTGATTTAACTAACTTTCATTTTAAATTATCTTCAAATTTATCTTACTAATGATTATGGTTCAATAGTGGTTCAATAGTTGTGCATCATTCGATTAAATTATTTGTATGGACCGAAAATAACCCGACTTAATTAATATTTAAGAAAATTTAAGATAAATCAAGGCTCTAATAACCGGATTTAACCATTATTTAGCGGGAAATGACCACTTCCGGTCAAAATGCCCTTATTTTGCAAGCCATTTTGGTCCACCATTTTACCCCTACCTATACCTCCCCCCTTGACAGAACAAGCTTGGCCATCCCTGATTTCATTTGTATAGAAAACATTAAACTTTCATAAAATGAATAAATTTCAATAGAATTCATTAAATTTAATTAAATTTCAAATTCAAGTGAAAAATTATTTTCATTTAAATGAAAATAAATTCATTAAATATTTCAACAAAGAGATCAATAATATTCTATTTAGAATAAATGAAAAATCGATATTGAAATAAGCTAGCACAGAAAAACATAGATAAGCCTTATTTTGGATCTTCTAGTTAAATAAATCAGAATGATTCAAATTGGTAAATTTTTGTCTAATATTTTTAAAACATTTATTTCACTGGAAATGGTGTTCATTGAGTCTGTGTTGAAATTAATTAAAAAATTGATTGTTTTAATAAGTTATCTATTTAATCTGATAGGTTTTACGCTATCCAAGATAACTAATAAATTTATAGTATTTTTTAGAAAATATTTGATATTTTATTTGTTTTTATTTAAAGGTTTATGTTTTGTGTCACTTATTTATAGCACTGTTTTGATTACTTTGGATTATTTAGATTATCCGTATAATTTTAAATAAAATATCAAGAATAATATCAAAGGAATGGATTTACCGACAATTAGTTTCTGTACTGAAAAGAATGTAATTTTCGACAAAAACAAAATCATTTCGTTATTAAATTTAAGCGAAGAATTGAATGAATTCAGGAGAAATATTTTAAATTACACCATAAAAGATCAAGATAGAACACTTACTAGACAATATTGTGAAAAAAGTGGTTATTTAGCTTATGAGTGTCAATATATTTTAATTGAAGAGAATTATTATTTGAAGACCTATTTTGATAAAAAGCAAAAACAAGTTTTAAATGAATTGAGTTTCGATGAAATGAAAAATTTAATTATAAAAGCGAATCAATTATTCAAATGTTCGGCAAAAGTGCACATAAAATATCAATTTAATCAATCAATAAATGAAATTCATATCAATAACTGTTTGAATGAGTTTCAAGTCTTTGAAAGTATTTATGTAAACAACGATTTCGGTATTTGTTATACATTTTTCGATTCAAATCAGAGATATTTTCTTAAAAATAATGATTACATTGATCTGGAACTCAGTTATGGTGATTATCCTTATTTAATTAGTAATCCATTTTTTAATAAAATTGGACTAGCATATTATGATATTCTCAATTACACTGATGACTATTCTATTTTATATTACATCGTTCATCAAAATAGCAAAAGTTTTGAATTAAATAAATTCAATTCAATTAAAATAAGTAGACAGGGATTAGAGGGTGAGCTCAAGTTTCCTAAGATCTCTGTTAAATATCTGTCCATTCCATTCATGGAGAGGTGCAAACTATATGATAAGATATTTTTGATAGAATCAAATAACAAAAGGAGAAAATGTTTTCACGAATGTATTGAAAATGAATACAATAAACAATTTGAATGTTTGCCGAATCCATTTGTTTACACAAAATTCATTTTAAATGATTTTAATCAAACAAAACACAGAATTTGTAATAATAGTAAAAATGATTTCAATATAAATGAAAATAATTGCCACAAACTTTGTATTAAAGATTGTGAAGAAGTTTATTACTCGACTCGTTTTGACAATCAATTGGTTTTGAATAAAACTGATTCCAAGATTATTATTAAATATCAAAACTCAAATGATTTTGAATATATTTCAAATGCAAAATACAGTTTTGAAGACTTTGTCGCACAAATCGGCGGTTTGTTTGGATTATGGGCTGGACTTTCGTTCTTGGATTTGAGTGATAATATTATTTTATTAATCAGATTTATTAAGATTTATTTGATAAGAATAATTGCAAGATTCAAATATATACCACACTTTCAAACTATACTTTTGAAGTTTAAAAATATGATTTTAAAACTCGAAAAACTTAAATGGAAACAATTTTTTAAACGCCAAACGATCTCAACTTTGTATACATTTTTATCCAAAACTTCTTTTTTGCTGAAAATCACTTCAGAATTAAAGTCATTTTCGACAGTTTGAGACACTTTTCTTTTAATTTCAATCATTTTTATGGTTCAGAATATGAAAAACTTATTTAATCATTTGCTAAATTTTGCAGGAACTTTATTAAAGGTTTAAATAAAATCTATATATTATATCTTTAGAATAAAAGTTTTTCAAGACTTTCTAATTAGCGAAACAAAAAATGAATTAAAAAATGCTAATATCGCCTCGTTCAAGTTTCAAAGCACCTAAATATATATACTTGATCATTTGGTAAGTCAAGTTTTAAATGAATACTAAGGTATGAAATTCTTCATTCAATATTTTAACTTTAAAACTAATATCTTTTCTGCCCATTTTGGGTGTTTAAAGTGCCTTGACTACCCATCATTAGTGTGACCACCTCTTCAACCACTAATCAAGGCCTTAGCAGTGTAAAATAAAGTATTTATCAAGGACATAAACAAATTTCACCTGAAAATGAATAAAATTATACTAGATTGTAGGGCTAATAAATATACCATACCATTTATTAGATTACAAGAGTCTGAAATTATTTGCGAATATTTTTAATTAAAAATTAATGACTTGATATATAAATTATTTCAAATTTAGTTGAAATTTATATCCTTTGCAAGATAAACAAATATCATACTGATTAACTTATTCTTAAAACTAATATTTTTCATAAAAATTTTGAAATTATAAGATGAAAAGTTACGTTTACCGTCCTTTGTCCTTGTTGAGCATGATCAAGGACTCTGCCCAAAATGTTAAAATCAAGTACAATCCTTGATTATCAAGTGCGGGTGGTCACCCTACCCATCATGCTGAATCCAATCATATCAGAATAGACATTATTTGCTAGAAATCACCCGAAGTTTGTCAGAGTTACTATCGGTAGCCATTAATAGTGGAATTCAGTTTTCCGTTGATAATTAAATAAACACATTACAGTGTTTCCAAATTAATCAAGTGAATTCAATCAATTCAATGCTTAAATATAAGTTTAATTCATAACATATTTGAATTACAATTTTTTAGAATTTGGGCCCAAAATAATAAAACAATAATATATCAAGATCAAATAAGATAATAGATAAAATAAAATAAGGTCAGTCCAAAGCCAAAAATCAGTCCTGTTCCATGATTTGTTGGATAACCTATCAAAATATTGGAATTAAATGAATGTGAAATGATTTAATTGAATGATTCGCTTACGTTCTACAAAACCATCAAAACGAAAATTGCAAAAATATTTTTAATAAGTTTTAAGTGTATAAATAAATATAAATAATAACTTACATTCTGTTATTATTATCGCCATTATGATTAAGATTAGAAAATAGTTGATTAAATAATTTAAAATGTCCTTAGAATCTATTCAAATAATTTTATCGAAAAATTTACTTACACCCTATTTAATCGCAAAGATTAGAAAAATAAAATAGTGAATAATTTATTTGATTTTTTATAGTCAATGCAAATAATTTTATCGAATGATGCACTTACTCTCTATTAAACCACAATCATTAGTTACATAAAATTGAAGATAAATTAATATAAATGTTAGTTAAATCAATGAAAATAGTTTAATCGTATGATTCACTTACGGCCTAACAAACCCCAAACATTAGTAACATTAAATTGAAGATAAATTAATATAAATGTTAGTTAAATCAATGCAAAAAATTTAATCGAATGATGCACTTACAACCTAATGACCCACAACCATTAGTAATATAAAATTGAAGATAAATTAATATAAATGTTAATTAAATCAATGCAAATAATTTAATCTAAAGAAGAACTCACATCCTATTAAACCACAACCGTAAGTAACATAAAATTGAAGATAAATTAATATAAATTTTAGTTAAATCAATTAATATGATTTTATCCAATAAAGCACTTACTGACTATTAAACCACAACCATTAGTAACATTAAATTGAAGATAAATTAATATATATCTTAGCAAAATCAATGAAAATAATTAAATCGAATGATGCACTTACTGGCTATTAAACCACAACCATTAGTAACATAAAATTGAAGAAAATTAATATAAATTTTAGTTAAATCAATGAAAAACATTTTATCCAATGATGCACTTACCGCCTATTAAACCATAACCATTAGTAACGTAAAATTGATAAAAATTAATATAAATGTTAGTTAAATCATTGAAAATAATTTAATTCAATGATGCACTTACGGGCTATTAAACCACAACCATTAGTAATATAAAATTGAAGATAATTTAATATGAATGTTAGTTAAATCAATGCAAATAATTTTATCCAATGTTGCACTTACTGTCTATTAAACCACAACCATTAGTAACATAAAAAGAAGTTAAATATAAATGTTAGTTAATTTAATACAAATAACGTCTGCGGAGTATAATTGGATCTCTGTTCAACGTTATTTATGTACCAAAATACGGGGTAGTCACTTAGGGTTGTAAAGGGGACAACCCTCCTAATTTAATATACAATAGTGGAAAATACTTGTGGGAATAAATAATTTTTGGTAACTTTTGAAAAAAGTTTATATCTTAAAGTCTAGCATGGTGATTTTCAAACCCTTATATATATTTTTTGAACATTAATAACACATAAATAAATGTTAAAAATTTCAAATTAAAATTCCACCTATAACCTTGATAAAATATTAGTTTAACTTACTTTATTATTCCCACAAGTATTTTCGGCTATTGTAAGTACACCAAATCGGGCTTCTAAGGGTTCCGAAAATACCTTTGACCTCTTTAAAATGATCAAACAACTTGTCATAAAATCACTTTTACCAAGTGCCAAAGACTGGGGAGGGGTTAAAAATACCAACGCCTCCGATAGAGGAGTGCTATCAACCAAAGGAAACTTAAATTCTATGTCATAGATATCTTAATTATAATAAAAATTTGTTTAAATTGGTTAAGATTTCAATTAATAAATTGAATTTAAATCTGACATCCAATTATAATCCGCACACGTTAATTTTATCGAATGATTAACTTACATTCTTTTAATCCACAACCATTATTAAAATATAATTGAAGATGAATTAATATAAATGTTATTTAAATCATTGCAAATATTTTAATCGAATGGTGTACTTACTTACTATTAGACCACAACCATTAGCAACATAAAATTGAATATAAATTAAAATTAATGTTAGTTAAATCAATGAAAATAATTTGATACACTTACCTCCTATTTAACCACAACCATGAATAATATAAAATTGAAGATAATTTAACGTAAGTGTTATTAAATTTAATGCAAATAATTTTATTTTAAAGTTCCACTTACCTCCTATTAAACCACAAGGATTAAAATCATAAAATAATAAGAAACACAATTTAAAATTTTATCAAAACAAATTCAAATAATCATAAATAAAAATCCACTTACTTTCTATTAACCCATAATGTTTAACAACATAAAATAATAGGTAATATAATATTAAGAGTTTTAAAATTCAATGTCAAAAATTAAATTGAAAAAAATACTTACTGTCTATTAAACCAAAATTATTTCGAACATAAATAGAATAATAAATAATTAAATATTTGATTAAATTCACTAAACAAATGCGAAATATTTACTTCCTATAAAAAAAGGTATAAATTTGTATAAATACAAAAATGAGCACAATTTCAAATAACTTACGTTTAAGATGGTCGTTTTCCAAATTCTGGGCTCTCTTGAATTTCAAGGATCCGCTTCTCTTTGCTGTTATATTTGAATTATATAAAGTAAACTAAAATTAATATATTTTCAATTATCAGTTACCCAATGGAAGGTTTCCGTTTACATCCAAGTTATCTATTTAAATAACATTTGATTTTTATTGATCATGTTAATAGTAAATAAAAACAACTACAGTGAATTCTCATTATATCGAACAGAATTCATTTCATTGCTTGGTAATAATTTTAAATTACTTTTATATCGTAATTATCAAATCTAAGCATTTTCTGAATCTCTTTCTTTGCATTTAATGACAACTCATTGGATATGTCTTACCCATTGGTGCGGTCATAACCGACACAACTACCAGAGCGATGAGAAATACAATTTTATACATCTTTTCAATAAAATTTTTTATAGAGTTTCGAATTAATTTTGAAATTTTTGATAACTTTCCCCAAATGAGACCCGACTTATATACCTCCGAATACGTGTATTGCCTTCAAAAGAGATTACATATACTTTGAGCCATAAAATGTTTTGACAGAAAGGGTTAAATGTTTATAAGTTTTTGTTAAAATTTTCCTTTTTAGACATATATTTACAGTAAATTTCCAAATTGATTTTTCTAGTGATTATCTATTGATTGACAAACATAAGTTAGGAATTATAAACAATAACAATTCTTATTAAAGCAATGTAAAGGTTTCCTGCAATATGTCTAAAAAATATAAACAAAACCTAAAAACGTTTGTCTCTATCTGTCAAATCATTTTATAGCTCAATAGGCAGTTCTCCTTATGGGTAATCTAATTGATTGGTAACAATTATATTATTGGTTTCAACATGGTGAGTAGAAAAAGTACATGTAATTTTTTCGGCAAACACAATTAAAGACCCGAAATGGTCAGAATATATTAATATATTAGTTTTAAAGATAAAATTTTGAAAGATTCATTACTTTTGTACATAATTTAGTATTCAATTATTTAACACCTTTTATCATTTTATTTAACTTTTTCTTCACACCATGAATCCAATCATATAAGAGTTATTAATCAACTAGATTACTTATAAGAAGAACTACCTATTGAGGTAAAAAATGATTTAACAAATAGTGACAAATGTTTTTAGGTTTTGTTTATATTTTTACTTTTTCGACATATAATGGGAAACCTTTACATTGCATTTCATAAAAAATGTTATTTTTAATAATTTCTAACATTTTTTGTCACCAATTTTTGATTATTAAAATATTTTATTAACAAATTATTTCAACTTTTTATTGAAAAAATCTATTTTCATATTTTAGAATAAATTTTTGTTTTTATTAAAGACATTTTTATTGTTTTAATTAAATTGCGGTAATTGAGATTCAGCTACAAACTAACCATTAAATATTAAGCTCATATTTAAATATTGTACCGATCCTAAAGATTGAACATGCTCAACTTTTAATACAAAGTATTATACTCAGAGGTCTCAACGAAAATAATAGGGTTATAAAAATTAACATGTTATTTATGGCATTAAGGAAATTAGCTTGATGAACTTATGTAATTTAGTTGAAAGTTACTGAATTCATTCAAAATAAATGTTAAGCCAAGTTGCTCTGAGAGTACCTTTTTGAGGAATATGATTATACTAATCCCTTTTAAACCCTATTAATCACTTTTCATAAAATAATTACTAAGTTTTCAACTTTTATAAATTTTTTGAATAAAGAAATATTTGGTTATTAGAAATAATAATAATGAATTTTAAGCATGTTATTAAAGTTTTCGTTTTTTAAAGTTTAACTATGAGCTGGAATATTAAACCTGAATAATTTTTAGTGTTAACTTTTGTAATCTGTATTTTACTTTTTTAAATTTTATATCTCGATTTAAGAGTTTTTCGATCGTGGCTCAGCGGTTAAAGCGCGTGCTTTGAGCCAAGAAGGTTGTGGGTTCGCGCCCCACTCACGGCATCGTTTATAACCTTCGATCAAATTGTTTTCACCGACATTTGCTCCCGCTAAATTGTCTAATGAGTTTTAGGCAGACACTTTGTATGGAAGAACATCCTTTGATGAATATAAAGTGGATAAATAAAATTCAATTCAATTCAATTCAAAGAGTTGAGCATACTAAATATATAGAATCTGTACTACACTCAACTCTATTTATTTTCACATTCTATAATTTCACAATCTGTTTAATTTCACACCTAATGCCAGGCCCCTTTTGGGACCAATGTTAACGAATAGGGAGTGATTTTACATTTGTCTATTTTCAATTTCACACATATTAAGGGAAATTTGTATACTATTTCTATGTTATTTAGATTTGTATATTTTCACAAAATGAGTTAATTTCAATAAGAAATAGTGAACTAATTAATTGTTTGATTTTTAAAAACAAAATTTGATTATTATTTAATCATATAACGATCAAAGCTAAGATTTAGTCAATAAATAACTCAGAAATTTTAGTTATTCAAAAAAAATTTGAACAATTTTAAAACAAAAATCTTTTTTAGCCAAATTTTGTTAAGAAAAATTCGTGTAATTTCACATTTTATAATTTCACACACCTCAAAGTTGGGTCCCAACTTTGTGAAAATAAACAGAGCTGAGTGTATTTACTTTTAAAGTTTACATCTTTTTAGTAAATTTATTTAAATTGAAAATTAAATTAAAATCCCAGCATTTATTCATTTTCTGAATAATCAAGAAAATTTAATAAACCAGTAGGTGAGCTGGTTAAATATTAAAATTTACTAAATGCTATTGATTAATCATCTGCTCATAATTTATCAAACAACAATTTACATATTACACTAAAACCTTTCATAACAGAACATGCTAGTTCCATATTATTAATTAGTTAGTAAAGTATTTGAATTACGAGAGTATTGAGTGTACTTTTAAACTTTAAATTCATTATATCATTGACTGATTTGAAAAGCCATTACTTCACAAATACTTTACGATTAGATTATGTGAACAGTAATCAGAACTCTGACACAAATGTAAACCTTTTGATAACACATTTCTAAACACTTGAAATC